>QNTS01006642.1:21677-32261 GCA_003317085.1 Hucho hucho | reverse complement strand
CATGTTCCACTTACTTTGCATTTTACTGTACTCCCCTCCAGACCTGGGTTCACATGCTATTTGAAATCTCTCAAATACTTTGATCGTTTGCATAAGCCTGCCTGCTATCTTTTTGGACTATTCCATTGGTTCCATTGTGCCAGGCAAACTCAATCAAGCCCAGATAAAGTATTCAAAACTTTTTGATATATATATATATATATATCTCATTTACTGTAGCCCAGTGCAGATATTCCCTCCTTCCTCTCCTCTCCTCTCCTCTCCTCTCCTCTCCTCTCCTGCCTGCCACTGACCTACAGCCCCAGGGGAGGAGTCTGGGTGAACAGAGAAGAGTGGAAGGTCTTACTGTAATATCAAACCTCACATAGACTCAGGTTTACTGTCTGTGTCAATCAGAACTCGTGTGTCTGTGTGTGTCTGTGTGTGTCTGTGTGTGTCTGTGTGTGTCTGTGTGTGTCTGTGTGTCTGTGTGTCTGTGTGTGTGTGTGTGTGTGTATGCATGTGTGTGTGCGTGTGTGTATGCACATTAGTGTGTGCATGCATATGTGTGTCTGTGAGTGTGTTGGAATCTGTACTCACGTAGGATGATGTGTGCTAAATGTACCACTACCGCTCTGAATCACCAATGAACCATTTCACTCATTTCACCATGTGCTGACATTTGTTTGGCACAAGAGGAGGGTCGGTTTCACTACTCTTCGCTTAAATACAGTAGTAATTGTGAAATGGTTATTACACAATACTTACCTAATCATTACGGGGTCTTTGGGGGTCTATTCAATCAAGCACCAAATTGCACAATCAACGAATTGAATGAAAATGTTTTCACGTATGTTCTTCTGATATTTCATGATATGCATATTGTAAAAACAATTGCTGTGTTTGAATGACACCCAGATTAACTGAGTTTTCAGGCCAAAACTTCTCTAGAGTGACACATAAACACTCCAACGCTCAGAGGAGAGAGATATCAGGTTGTTTTTCCGATTAAATATTACATACTGAAGAAATGTCATTTTTCTGGTGAAATGCAATTACAGAAATGGGTCACTGTTATAGTTACAGAGCAATGTTAAGAGCCTTGAGGGCATATACGGGAGAGAGATGTGTAAATGTGGAAGGGAGCAGAGCACCTAATGTACTGGAAAACCATGCTCATCCTCATCATGGCATAGTGGTGATTCTCTCTCTCTCTCTCTCTCTCTCTCTCTCTCTCTGTCTGTCTGTCTGTCTGTCTCTCTCTCTCTCTCTCGCGCTCTCGCTCTCGCTCTCTCAGACATTGATTTGTGTTGATGTCTAAAGACCTCCAGTTATTTCCAAGATAGTTTTTTTCCCTTTTATACTTTTTGTTTTAGAGATTATAGTTGAAGTCCAGATCTTTTCATCTTTAAAATAACTATTATTTTGTCATGTTACATACAGTATAATTCAATTCCTCTACCAAAGTACTACAGTATTGTATATGTGAACACATTTGTGTACAAACTTGATTGAAATGGCTTGAATGGCTCGTTCACTAGTGTGTTGATGTGATGTAATGACTTGCAGACCCCAAAACCTCAATTGGGTATAAATCCATTTGAGATGAGTATCTACATGATGGAGGGGTCTGTAGCAAATACATTATTGTTCAGGGGTAGAGGGAAGAGGGCATATGAAGAGTACAGTAAGACAGAGTTATAGCCTCAGGACCCTCTTAGTGTGTGTGTGTGATGTCAGCCACAGCCCACTGTGGTTGCTCTAGAATGGGTTGTGTGGAATATAAATCAGGTGACTGAACAGACAGGGGTTTCTTCCCTTCCCAGACAAGCCCAGAGGATTGTGTAATGCCCACCCCTACACACACACACACACACACACACTTTCCCACACACGCACACAGCCTCCAATCTACTGTGTGCACACACACATAACCCTGACTCCACTCAACTGACACACACTCAACACAATGAGGAGTACCATTCTGTCCTCAGTGAGAACACCAAGTCTCTTCTACTCAGATCAGACCTAGAGATCAGGATTGGACATATCTCCTTCAGGACCTCTTTGATTCTATTTGGAACACTAGGACCAGATTCTTCTTCAGACTGGACACGACATACAGACGCAGTCTAGAGTTTGGGACTACAGATACATACTCTATTCTGTTGGATTGGAATTGGACCTGATTTCTCACTCAGACCTACAGTATCTATGGTCTGGAGTGGACAAATACACTTCTGTCCTCTTGGATTCTATTGGAATTGTAGACTCCCTCTTTAGGAGAAAAGGTATTTCTTGGATTCTGCTCTAGCCCACTACACTAGACCTGGGATTAATCTTCCAAGAAGACTTTCTCCCTTTGTGTTTTTGGATTCTGTTGGAGAAGATATACTTCTTGGACTGTCTCTAAACATATTATCCGGTTCTGAATGCTGAAGCTAGTCGCTGACTCCCGGAAGGGAGGAGGTGGAGGAGGGATTGGAGGGTGTGAGATGCTCCCCTCACGCCCCAGTCTGTCTGTTCCCCTGCGGGTGATTATCTACGGGACGTGTGCCTTGGCACTGGTCAACACTGTGGCTCTCCTGGTGCTCCTAGTGCAACAGAACCAGCTGTGGAGCCGTGTGGAGCTCACCGAGGCCATGCTGGAGGAGGTGGAACAGAGCTCCGTGGTGGAGTTCCTCCAGGAGGTGCCCCGAGGAGGTGTAGCAGCAGGAGGAGCAGGGAGGCTGGCAGAGCTAAGAGGAGGTGCTGCTGCTCTTTTTATACTGCTATGTTTTCACTACTTTTATTGTTGATCGTTTGTCTTTGTGGCTGTGTATACATACTGCTATGATGAATCTGTCGTGGACAGACATACGTACCATAAATGAGATGCTGACACTAGTTCTGGGTTTCCAAAACGATGCAATGATTGATTAAACAATTACCCCTCGGGGATTAATCAAGGTCAGGTATTTCTTATCTTATCTTAGGCCCAGGGTGGCTTGCAGGGCTGCGTGGAGGAGGTGCAGGAGGAGGTGAAAGGGGTCTGGGGAAGGAGCAGAGGGAGCAGGGGGAGTACCAGTACTCCCGTAACAAGAGGAGTCGTGAGCTGGAGAGGGAGCTACGACAGGAGTTAAAGGAGGAGCTGAGGCTGGAGCTGAGGGAGCTGAACCATCAGGAGAGCCAGGAACTCCTGCAGGAAGTGACCCAGGGGCTACATCAGGGGCATGTGGCCCAGGGGCTACATCAGGGGCAGGAGGTGACCCAGGGGCTACATCAGGGGCAGGAGGTGACCCAGGGGCTACATCAGGGGCAGGAGGTGACCCAGGGGCTACATCAGGGGCCGGAAACGGGGCGAGGAGGGCTGGACATGGGAGAGGAGGTACACCCTGAGATGAGAGAGGAGTTACACCACGGGTTGAGGGAAAAGATGGACAAAGAGATGGACAAGGAGATGGACAAGGAGATGGGGAAGAAGATGAGACATGAGCTGAACCACAAGCACAGGAAGACAAAGGGCTTCCAGAAGACTGAGATGCAGAACGACATGATGATGATGATGACCTATTCTATGGTGCCGGTAAGCCAGGCTACTCCATGTCTCTTTGTATACTTGTATGTATGAGGTATGTAGTGAGCATCTCAGACGTAAGCACTGGCATTTATATACATGATCCGTTTGAAAGAGAAGAAGCTGTGTTTTACAGCTAGAACAAACAGTCATAGAAAAACAATGAACAGACTTAACAGATAAATGAATGACTGTTGTTAAAGACAAAACTGTGTTAGTCTGTTATGTCATTTTTATATAGTTTCATATATTTCATTGTATTGTATACTACTGAAATGTTCGTACATGCTGTATGCATCTCTTCTCTCTCCCTAAATAAAAGGGGTTTATTTGTTTGTTTGTTTCCAGGTCAAAGTGTTGTTGGATATCTGTAACAGCACCAAGGGAGTCTGCATAGCTGGTATGTCCCAATAATGACAACAATAAGAATCATTCACACTCTTCTTTCCCTACTGTAACTCTGAAGGGAATCCAAGTGCAGTTTCACACATTTTCCAACATGTTCTCACCAGTCAAGGTGCAGTGTGTTACCATCCCCTGATCTCTCTGTGTTGTGTTGTAGGACCACCCGGCCCTCCTGGACCCCCTGGTAAGTTATCAACTGATTAAACACTTTAAGGATTTACATTGATCATCTCAGCCATCACTTAAACCACAGCTTTTTGCTAGAGTGACCCGTAAGCATATCACAGTAACTTGGTGTAACCATGGCAAAATGACAGACAACAAAATGGACTCCCACATAATGTTAAGTACTGTGGTTGTAATGTACAGTGAGGGAAAAAAGTATTTGATCCCCTGCTGATTTTGTAAGTTTGCCCACTGACAAAGAAATTATCAGTCTATAATTTTAATGGTAGGTTTATTTGAACAGTGAGAGACAGAATAACAACAAAAAAATCCAGAAAAACGCATGTGAAAAATGTTATAAATTGATTTGCATTTTAATGAGGGAAATAAGTATTTGACCCCCTCTCAATCAGAAAGATTTCTGGCTCCCAGGTGTCTTTTATACAGGTAATAAATTGAGATTAGGAGCACACTCTTAAAGGGAGTGCTCCTAATCTCAGCTTGTTACCTGTATAAAAGACACCTGTCCACAGAAGCAATCAATCAATCAGATTCCAAACTCTCCACCATGGCCAAGACCAAAGAGCTCTCCAAGGATGTCAGGGACAAGATTGTAGACCTACACAAGGCTGGAATGGGCTACAAGACCATTGCCAAGCAGCTTGGTGAGAAGGTGACAACAGTTGGTGCGATTATTCGCAAATGGAAGAAACACAAAAGAACTGTCAATCTCCCTCGGCCTGGGGCTCCATGCAAGATCTTACCTCGTGGAGTTGCAATGATCATGAGAACGGTGAGGAATCATCCCAGAACTACACGGGAGGATCTTGTCAATGATCTCAAGGCAGCTGGGACCATAGTCACCAAGAAAACAATTGGTAACACACCATGCCGTGAAGGACTGAAATCCTGCAGCGCCCGCAAGGTCCCCCTGCTCAAGAAAGCACATATACATGCCTGTCTAAAGTTTGCCAATGAACAGGACAACTGGGTGAAAGTGTTGTGGTCAGATGAGAACAAAATGGAGCTCTTTGGCATCAACTCAACTCGCCGTGTTTGGAGGAGGAGGAATGCTGCCTATAACCCCAAGAAAACCATCCCCACCGTCAAACCTGGAGGTGGAAACGTTATGCTTTGGGGGTGTTTTTCTGCTAAGGGGACTGGACAACTTCACTGCATCAAAGGGACGATGGACGGGGCCATGTACTGTCAAATCTTGGGTGAGAACCTCAGCCAGGGCATTGAAAATGGGTCGTGGATGGGTATTCCAGCATGACAATAACCCAAAACACACGGCCAAGGTAACAAAGGAGTGGCCCAAGAAGAAGCACATTAAGGTCCTGGAGTGGCCTAGCCAGTCTCCAGACCTTAATCCCATAGAAAATCTGTGGAGGGAGCTGAAGGTTCGAGTTGCCAAACGTCAGCCTCGAAACCTTAATGACTTGGAAAAGATCTGCAAAGAGGAGTGGGACAAAATCCCTCCTGAGATGTGTGCTAACCTGGTGGCCAACTGCAAGAAACATCTGACCTCTGTGATTGCCAACAAGGGTTTTCGCTCCAAGTACTGAGTCATGTTTTGCAGAGGGGTCAAATACTTATTTCCCTCATTAAAGTGCAATTCCATTTATAACATTTTTCACATGCGATTTTCTGGATTTTTTTGTTGTTATTCTGTCTCTCACTGTTCAAATAAACCTACCATTAAAATTATAGACTGATCATTTATTTCTCAGTGGGCAAACGTACAAAATCAGCAGGGGATCAAATACTTTTTTCCCTCACTGTATGTATGGTAAGGCTGTCTGACCATGTAAAGTACTGTGGTTGTAATGTGTGTATGGTAGGGCTGTCTGACCATGTAAAGTACTGTGGTTGTAATGTATGTATGTTAGGGCTGCCTGGCCTGCATGGTCTGCCTGGGCACAATGGCACTGATGGCATCCCAGGACAAGGCGGACTGCCTGGGGCTGATGGAAAACGAGGGAAGAGAGGTACGGAGTGAAAGACCCTCTTACAGTAAAAGAGAGAATCTCTCTTGCTCTCTATTTTCTGCCTCATTGCATCTATCTGTCCATCATCTGATGTGTCCATTATGTATCGTTACCTGGGGCTCTGTCTGGTTCTGTGACTGAAAAGAGAGAGATAATAGAACATAGAAAGGGTAGAGCAGATCTCCTCAGGGTCAATAACATGCACCCTAACACACACACACACACACACACACACACACACACACACACACACACACATAGTGTAGAAACAGACACACAACCGCAGAGACACACACACATATATTCAGAAACACACATGCACACACCTACACTTGCACACAATTACCCCACGGTGCACCCAGATACACACATAAGCCACACACACAGAGATCTCCACATACATAACACTTTCTTTCGCCTATTCTTAGTTCCAACTGTCATTGGACAGCCATTCAGATCTATCCAGAGATATGTGATGTGTCACAATGCTGAATCGTGTTCTCCACTTTGGTGGGTGCTTCAGTTTCTCTCCATTCAAACGCCATAGAACCGGAAACGGAGGAAGAAAGGAAACTCCTCTTCTGTCCCACAGCAGACTAATATTATTCATGACTGTGGTTTTGGGCTGCTCTTGAATGGGCTGTAAACCTCATTCTCCTATCAGCCCACTGGTGCGTTCCTCAGGAGGGAAGGACATGATTCACAACCTATCACCCATATAGTACACTACTTTTGACCAGAGCCCTATGGGCCCTGCTCAAAAGTAGGGCACTAAATAGACAATATTTTAGCAACCCAAGAGAAGTGAATGGAATGGTTCATGGTTTACTGGAATGGCTTTGACTTGACGAATCCTTGGAATTTACAGACTGGAAGCGATGATTTAGTAGGCCCATGTCTAGTTCACATTGTGGGAACTCTTTTCTTAACAGTAGGTCAGATATAAGAACCCACACCTCGCACATTACACAAGCTTGACTCATTTGATTGTGGTCTTTGAGAATCTTATGAAGCTAGGGTTTATTTTTTGGATCAGGCCTTTATTAATTCCTATTCCATTCCACGTCTCAAGTTAGGGTTTGTAAATCACCTGTACATATGAAAAACGATAACCGTGTTCCTTCACAGGTGAGAAAGGTGAGCCAGGGGAGAAAGGAGATCGAGGAGACCCTGGACCCGCAGGAGAAAATACACAATCGTCCAACAATGTCATCTTGGAGGGTAAGAACAGACAGAAATGACAATGTCCAATGTCTATATTAGATACCTCACAATTACATCACTGTGACTCCTATAATACATGATGAGACTTGCTGTACCGTCACCATTAAACACTCAAATGGTTCAGCACATACCTTTATTGCAAAATCTGAACAGATCTTCATTAGAACTGAAAACGAATGTGGTCTTAGCACAACACCTAAGGTACCTGTGTATGTTGCAACATTAGAGTGGGCAAGCCCTATCCTATTTCATGACCAGTTGATCCAGTTTATGCCTGGACAGCTCTACTTGAAATACAATGTGATTGTGAAAATCCTTGTCTTTCGGGTCTGTCTAGGTCCCCCAGGTCCGGCTGGTCCTCCTGGTACTCCAGGCCCCATTGGCCCTCCTGGACCTCCTGGGCCACAAGGACCCCAGGGGCCCCCCAGAAACAGGAGCCACCGGGCCAATCTTCCCATCCATGCTGCCCAGACCCTGGGTGGGTAACTACCCTGCACACCACTACTTATCCTACCCAACTCCCGTAACTACCCTATGCCCATTCATGCTGCCCAGACCCTGGGTGGGTAACTATCCCTGCACACCACTACTTATCCTACCCAACTCCCGTATCTACCCTACCCCCACACCATCCATGCTGCCCAGACCCTCGAGTAACTACCCTGCACACAGCTACTTATCCTACCCAACTCCTGTATTTATCCCCCCCCCATCCATGCTGCCCAGACCCTGGTTGAGTCAGCCTGTTACTATCCATCCTACAGTTCCCCTACCCACCTCCAACTCTCCTACTGATTCTAACATCATCACTTCTTTCATTGATTATCATTGACTATTTCAGATCCGTCACATGCTGTACCAAACGATGGGACTCTGTCCGCCAAAGAGGCTGGGAAGTTACAAGAGATGCCACTAAATAAGAAAAATGGTACAATGACTTGCATGACTTGAAAGATTTGTTTAAAAACCCTCAGACAAAACCTGAATATGACTGAATATGCAAACCAATCAATCTATCAATCAATTAAACAATAAATGTTTTATCTTCTGTCCCCAGAGTGCATCATCAAGTCACTGATCAACCCCCGTAACGTGTCTAAGATGGAGAGTACATTCGGAACGTGGATGAAAGACACGGCTGTGCTGAACGACAAACGCATCTGGGTGGCCGAACACTTCTCTGGTACCTCCCAAACTCACACAACCGCCAATCAAATATCTTTAGCATTTCTCTGGTACCAGCCAAATGCAGACAACAGCCAAGCACATTATCTTTAGCAGTTCTCTGGTACCTCCTACACACTCACACAACAACCAATCAAATGTCTTTTTGATTATCTGTCTCCAGGTCGCACGGTGAAGGAGTATAAGAGCATCGCCTCATTTCAGAATGCCACCAGTGAGGTCATCGACGGCAGGAAGTTCTACCAGGGGTGTGGCCATGCCGTTCATAACGGATCCTTCTACTATCACATCGCCGGAACCACCAACCTGGCCAGGTAAAGAACCATAGTTTGGTACCTCTGGCCAGGTGAAGAACCATAGTTTAGAACCTCCAACCTGGCCAGATAAAGAAGGGATGGTAGTTGTCCTGCTTGAATTCAATTGATCCATTAGCTTCTACTGCACTAGATACTTGTCAGAGGGAAATCAAGGTGAAGCTTTTTGGCCTTGTGCAATTAAAATATTCTGTCTTTGTGATGTCACTGGCTGTGTATGATCCTGATCCTGTGACGTTTCTTTTCTTCTGATGGTGTGACATTGCGGTGCACAGTTCCTAAGGAAAGCAAACGGAAAGCAAAGGTAAAAGTAGAAATGTACATTCTTTATTTCTTATACCCTCCATCTCTCCCTCCATCCCCCAGGTTCAACCTGCAGTCCAAGCGTCTCCACACCCTGGCCATCGACAATGCTCTGTACCACAACCTGTCCTACCTTCTCTACAACTCCAAGACCTACTTCAAGCTGGCGGCGGATGAGAACGGCCTGTGGCTCATCTTTGCCTCCAGTCTGGACGACAGCATTATGGTGGCCCAGCTGGACCTGAAGAGCTTCTCCGTCACATCGTACATCAACACCACATACCCCAGGACCAAGGCCGGCAACGCCTTCGTGGCCTGTGGCGTGCTCTACGTCACCGACACCAAGGACACCCGTGTGACCTTCGCCTTCGACCTCCTGAAGGGGAAACCGGTCAACGTGACCTTTGACCTGAGGTCCCATGGTGGGGTGCTGGCCATGCTGTCCTATAGCCCCAATGACAGACACCTGTACGTGTGGGATCAGAGCTACGTGAAGCTGTACGTGGTGCACTTCATCACTGATGACTGAGACACTGTTTTGATGGTATTCTGAGGGTGTTTTGATGGTATTTTAATTAAAGATGGCCAGCTTTTGTATCAGATGATCTTAAAGTGCTTAATTATACAGTGGGGCAAAAAAGTATTTAGTCAGCCACCAATTGTGCAAGTTCTCTCACTTAAAAAGATGAGAGAGGCCTGTAATTTTCATCATAGGTACACTTCAACTATGACAGACAAAATGAGGAAAAGAAATCCAGAAAATCACATTGTAGGATTTTTTATGGATTTATTTGCAAATTATGGTGGAAAATAAGTATTTGGTCACATACAAACAAGCAAGATTTCTGGCTCTCACAGACCTGTAACTTCTTCTTTAAGAGGCTCCTCTGTCCTCCACTCGTTACCTGTATTAATGGCACCTGTTTGAACTTGTTATCAGTATAAAAGACACCTGTCCACAACCTCAAACAGTCACAATCCAAACTCCACTATGGCCAAGACCAAAGAGCTGTCAAAGGACACCAGAAACAAAATTGTAGACCTGCACCAGGTTGGGAAGACTGAATCTGCAATAGGTAAGCAGCTTGGTTTGAAGAAATCAACTGTGGGAGCAATTATTAGGAAATGGAAGACATACAAGACCACTGATAATCTTCCTCGATCTGGGGCTCCACGCAAGATCTCACCCCGTGGGGTCAAAATGATCACAAGAACGGTGAGCAAAAATCCCAGAACCACACGGGGGGACCTAGTGAATGACCTGCAGAGAGCTGGGACCAAAGTAACAAAGCCTACCATCAGTAACACACTACGCCGCCAGGGACTCAAATCCTGCAGTGCCAGACGTGTCCCCCTGCTTAAGCCAGTACATGTTCAGGCCCGTCTGAAGTTTGCTAGAGAGCATTTGGATGATCCAGATGAGGATTGGGAGAATGTCATATGGTCAGATGAAACCAAAATA
>QNTS01006641.1:38125-53406 GCA_003317085.1 Hucho hucho | reverse complement strand
GGAGGAGTGGTGGAGTAATGGGGTGTAGGAGAGGGGGGAGGAGTGGTGGAGTAATGGGGTGGACGAGAGGGTGGAGTAGTGATGGGGAGGAGTGGTGGAGTAATGGGGTGGAGGAGAGGGGGGAGTAGTGGTGGGGAGGAGTGGTGGAGTAATGGGGTGGACCAGAGGGTGGAGTAGTGATGGGGAGGAGTGGTGGAGTAATTCTGATTACTAGTCTATATACAGGGAGTACCAGTACCAGATCAATGTGCAGCTATATACAGGGAGTACCAGTACCAGATCAATGTGCAGCTATATACAGGGAGTACCAGTACCAGATCAATGTGCAGCTATATACAGGGAGTACCAGTACCAGATTAATGTGCAGCTATATACAGGGAGTACCAGTACCAGATCAATGTATAGCTGCACATTGATCTGGTACTGGTGCTCCCTGTATATAGCTGCACATTGATTTGGTACTCCCTGTAAATAGCTCCACATTGATCTGGTACTTCCCTGTAAATAGCTCCACATTGATCTGGTATTGGTACTCCCTGTATATAGCTGCACATTGATCTGGTACTGGTACTCCCTGTATATAGTTGCATTCTTGTGTATTTTAAACTCTGCATTGTTGGGAAGGGATTGTAAAGCAAGCATTTCACGGTAGTCTACAACATTTGAATTCGGCTCATGTGACAAATACAATTTTATTTTATTTGTTTCATGGGCTGGTGGTGTTTTCAATGGGTGGATTTCACACATTACAGCTGGATGGGCTGGTGGTGTTTTCAATGGGTGGATTTCACACATTACGGCTGGATGGGCTGGTGGTGTTTTCAATGGGTGGATTTCACACATTACGGCTGGATGGGCTGGTGGTGTTTTCAATGGGTGGATTTCACACATTACGTCTGGATGGGCTGGTGGTGTTTTCTGTGGGTGGATTTCACACATTTCGGCTGGATGGGCTGGTGGTGTTTTCAATGGGTGGATTTCACACATTATGGTTGGATGGTCTGGTGGTGTTTTCAATGGGTGGATTTCACACATTACGGCTGGATGGGCTGGTGGTGTTTTCTGTGGGTGGATTTCACACATTACGGCTGGATGGGCTGGTGGTGTTTTCTGTGGTTGTATTTCACACATTACGGCTGGATGGGCTGGTGGTGTTTTCTGTGGGTGGATTTCTCACATTACGGCTGGATGGGCTGGTGGTGTTTTCTGTGGGTGAATTTCACACATTACAGCTGGATGGGGAATACAATCCACATGCAGTGCTTCTGTGATCACATGCTCAGAACATGAGATTGTAAACAAGGAATCAAAAGTTAGGCTGTTGCAAATGGATTTAGGAGTGCATGGTGTTCACAACTAATGTAGTGCACTTTGGCATTAAGTGTGCCTGTGGGAAGGAATTAGCCCTGGGCGGGGAACAAAGACATTCATCACCTCCCAGACGCACGGCAGCTGATTGATATCTCCAACCTTTTCCTGACACTGTAGCTCCACAGTAAAGAACCTACTATGCTTTGCCTGTACTGGGGATGCACTGAACATTGTACAGTGCATTCGGAACGTATTCAGACCCCTTGACTTTTTCTACATTTTGTTACATTACAGCCTTATTCTAAAATGGATTAAATAGTTTTTTTCCCTCATAAATCTACACACAATGCCCCATAATGACAAAGCAAAAACAGTTATTTTTGCTAATTTATTAAAAAGACAAAACTGAAATATAACATTTATATAAGTATTCAGACCCTTTACTCAGTACCTTTGGCAGTGATTACAGCATTGAGTCTTCTTGGGTGTGACGCTACAAGCGTGGCACACCTGTATTTGGAGAGTTTCTCCCATTCTTCTCTGCAGATCCTCTCAAGCTCTGTCAGATTGGATAGGGAGCGTTGCTGCACAGCTATTTTTGGTCTCTCCAGAGATGTTAGATTGGGTTCAAGTCCGGGCTCTGGCTGGGCCACTCAAGGACATTCAGAGACTTGTCCCGAAGCCACTCCTGCATTGTCTTGGCTGTGTGCTTAGGGTCGTTGTCCTTTTGGAAAGTTAACCTCCGCCCCAGTCTGATGCTGCCACCACCATGCTTCACCGTAAGGATGGTGCCAGGTTTCCTCCAGATGTGATGCTTGGCATTCAGGCCAAACAGTTCAATCTTGGATTCATCAGGCCAGAGAATATTTTTTCTCATGATCTGAGAGTCTTTAGGTGCCTTTTGGCAAACTCCAAGAGGGCTGTTGTGCCTTTTACTCTGGAGTGCACAAGGATGGGTAAATTCACTATTGCATGATGATTTTGTCATGGCTTCCAGACAGTTAACTGTTCCTCACTGGTACCTCTCACGGGTAGAAGCATAAGGAGGGTGTAGACAGGCAGGTGTAGAAAGTTCAAACCACACCACTTTCCATTCACTTTGATTCAATTGTGACACTTAATTTGATGCACTAACTTTCAATACCAGCAAAGTACAATGCTTTACGAAACCCCTTGACTTTTTCCACATCCCACCACAGCCCGAATCCAAAACCGACCAAATTTAGATTTTTTTGTCACTGGCGTACACACGACCCCATGGCTTGGTTTTTGCTCTGACATGCACTGTCAACTGTGGGACCTTATATAGACAGGTGTGTGCCTTTCCAAATCATGTCCAATCAGTTGAATTTACCACAGGTGGACTAACCAAATTGTAGAAACATCTCAAGGATGATCAATGGAAACAGGATGCACCTGAGCTCAATTTTGAGTCTCATAGCAAAGCTTCTTAATACTTATGTAAATAAGGTATTTCTGTTTTTTATTGTTAATACATTTGCAAACGTTTCTAAAAACCTTTTTTCACTTTGACATCATGGGGTATTTTGTGTAGCTTGCTAAGGAAAATGTTTTATTTAATCTATTTTAGAATAAGGCTATAACGTAACATAACATGGAAAAAGTCAAGGGGTCTGAATACTTTCCAAAGGCACTGTATATATTACCATTAGTATATTACCATAAGTATTTATATGTATTAAGTTAAGTGTGTGATGACCAGTGTCTATGTTGTATGTAGCAGTGCTGTGTCTTTAGACATTTCTTCCCTTGTCTAGCGTGGACAGAGGTCTCTGAACTCTGCAGCTGAATTGATAGGCAGGCCTCCCCTGCAGTCTGGGGTGGAGATAACTGGTTAGCTGGTAGGATCCAGTGAAGTCAGAAAACTCAACAAGTTGGTAACATTGATTCTGTGCTCTCATTTTCATCTCTTCAAGTTCACTCATACACTCTCAGAAGAAAGGGTTCCAAAAGGGTTATTCGGCTGTCCCTATTTGGTTCCAGGCAGAACCTTTTTTGGTTTCCGGTAGAACTATTTTGGGTTCCATGTAGAACCCTTTGTGGAAAGGGTTTTACCTGGAACCAAAAGGGTTCTACCTGGAACCAATAAGGGTTCTTCAAAGGGTTATCTGACGGGGCAGCCGAAGAACCTTTTTAGATTCTAGATAAAACCTTTTTTTTCTAAGACTGTACTTATTATATCCCTGTATCTGTGAGTGGGAGGTTGAGCTCAGTAAAAAATATACTCCAGCCATTATGTTGTGTTTCACCTTCATCTACAAGCTGCTGGCTGTAAGCTACTGCGACTACTGGGATACTGCATTGTGTTTCTGTTCTCTGCCCCTCCCGTGACAACTGAACACTACTTTTTACAGCAAGCCTGAAACCCCTAATCTAGTTTATGTACTGTACATTCATACTGACTCAAACCTCTCTCTCTCTCTCTCCCCCTTTCTTTCTCTTTTCCCCTCTCTTTTGCTCTCTTTCCCCCTCTTCCTCTCTCTCTCCCCCCTGTCTCTCTCTCTCTCTTTCCCCCTGTCTCTCTCTCTCTTTCCCCCTCTCTCTCTCTTTCCCTCTCTCTCTTTCAATTTAATTCAACTTCAATTCTCTCTCTCTATTTTCCATTCTCTCTATCTCTCCCTCTCTCCCCCTCTCTCTCTCTGCCGCTCTCTCTCTCTCTTTCCTTCTTTCATCACTAGTCTGTATAATGTAAGGGGAATGTCCTTTAGGCTAAACCTGTCTGCTAAAGCAGCTGGACAGGACATTTCCCATGGTAGTTGTATAGGGAGGGAGAGAGGGAAGGAAGGGGAGGGAGGGAGGGAGGGAGGGAGAGAAAGAGGGAAGGAATGGGAGGGAGGGAGGGAGGCAAGAAGCAAGGGGGGAGGAGAAGGAGGAGGGAGAAGAAGGAGGAGGGAGAGAGAGAGACCAGATTTAATATTTTAGAGGAGAGAGACAGAGAGAGAAATACTTTGAGAGAGAGACAGAGAGTTAAATACTAAGTACAGCCTCAATGAGCACAGCCTTGCCATTGAGAAGGGTAGACACAGGAAAACCTGGCTCCCTGTAGAGGAAAGGCTGTGCAACCACTGCACCACAGCAGAACCTGAGACAGAGCTGCATTTCCTGACAAAATGCCAAAAATATAAAACAGTTTCCCCAAATTTGAAACCCTTATTCAAGATTTCAAAGACCTCTCTGATGAGAGTAGGCTACCCGTTCTGTTGGGGGGAGGATGCAGAGAGCTGTGGGTTGGCAGTGCACTACATTGCTGCCTACCATAAAATGAGGAACAGTGTCTGACAGACCAACCAACCTGCACATGTCCTCTATACTTATTGTTATTGTTTAATGTATGGTTATTGTGACCCTTGATTGCTGTTGTTACTGTTGTCAATATTGATTATTATTATTGTAATGATGTTAATATTGTAAATCTCAAGTACGCTTTGGCAATATGTGAAGAGAGAGAGAGGGAGGGAACTGGACAAATAGGATTGCAGAAGAATTGTAAAATTATGTAATTTGCCCGAGTGGTCAAAGGTCAGGACAGAGGTACATTTAGTTTTGTGCTACAGCCTAGACTGTGGGAGTGTTTGGGTGTGTTTGTGTCAGTCTGTCAGTCTGTACCTAAATGTTGTAGTTTGTGTTTGATTCTGTGTTCGAGACAAGTGTGTGTTTGGCTGTCTATGTGTCCTTGGTGTTAGTAATAGCATATCTCTCTGTGCTATAGTTTTACAGTGCCATTACAGCCCTGTTCCTCTCTTCCCCTCTCTCTGTACTCTACTGGCATACACTGGCCATTAAGCCCAAAATGTACCAGTCACATGAATAACCATGAATACAGAGGATCTGAGACAAGCCTTCCATTTCACCCCCACCCTTCCCAAAATGTGCTATGTTCCCACTCCCTCTCTCCTTCCCTCCTCCCCTCTCTCCCTCCCTCCCTTCACCGACTCCACTTCTCACTTGTAAACTTGTCCCTTTTCCCTCTCTCATTCACTTCTTTCTCTCTCTTTTGGTCTCTGTCTCTGTTCCACTTCCCCTTGTCTCTCTTCTTTTTTCTCTCATTCTCTCCGTTCCTCAAGAGAAAGTGTTCTGTTTTCAGACTGGGCACAGGAAGGCAGTACAGCCCTCTCTCCCTATTCACCTTCCCCTCCTCCTCTCCTCCCCTGCCCTCCCTCTATCCTTCCCTCCCTTCTCTCTCTCTCTCCCACTCTGTGAGTGTGAGTGAGTGAATGAGTGAAGCAAAGAGGCAGTCATGTTTCAACAGATGGCTGTCCTGATTCAGCCACCACACCACACCGCTGCTGGTTCACTGAGAACTCTGTGACCGTGTGAGCAAGCTAGAAAGAGAGAGAGAGAGAGAGAAAGAAATGTAACTTTGGCTAGAGGGACTTTTTTTCCTTCATTTTCAACTCCCCCTCCCCTTTCCCTCCTCGTTTCTCTGTGTCTGTCTAGATTAGTGCTTTTGTCTCTCCATACGCTTGAGAGCGTGGTCAGTCAGAGAGAGAGAGAGAGAGAGAGAGAGAGAGAGGAGAGAGAGAGAGAAGCAAAGTTAGAGTAAAACAGAGCAGGAGGAGGACAGAGAGGAGAAGAGGAGGGAACAGTCCATGGTAATGTGTGACTGATCGTCCCAGTCCAGCCCAGTGCAGCGCCCCCTCCTCCTCCAGCTCTACTGGGTCAGTACCCTGGGACAGCACCTGCTCCCCCGACAGACAGACTCTCAGGACCTGCAGCTGTGTGAGGTACAGTGGCTTGCCCTACTTTTCACTTTGCTGCCTCTCTCTCGCTCTCTCTCTCTCACGTTTTTTTCTCTCTCTCTGTTTACTGCACTTGCTCCTGCTGGTTGCGCTGATTTAACTGGGCTCTGGGAATTCTAAGGAGGTAGTATAGCGCAACACGCCTAACCCTCTATGGCTGCAGTTACACTGCACTGCATTGAGCTGACGGTTTCTCTCTCTCTCTCTCTCTCTCTCTCCCCTTTTCTGTGTTATGTGCTTCTCTCTCTCTCCCTCTGTCTCCCTCTCTCTCCCTCTGTCTCTCTGTCTCTCTCTCTCTCTGTCGCTCTCTCTCTCTCCTTTTCTGTCTTAAAGGAACAGGTTGTTTTTGCTTCATGCTTTCAGTTATTTTCTGGTAAGGTGCATCTTGTTGAGTTTCCTCTTGTGTTTACTTATCTTTGCTTCCGAGCTGATGAGCACGTGGGAACTTGCTTTTGCTGACTAGGTGCAGTGTTACTGTGGGAAAGGGAGGGATGGTGCTACACCCTGTAGCCTAGCAGGCCACCGGGAAGTAGAGAGACAGGAAGAGAAGAAAAGAGAAGAGAAGGGAAGGGAAGGGGAGGGGAGGTAGACTCAAGCTGTCATTCCCCATATGCATCAGACTCTGGTTCCCTGATAAGCAACTCTGCAATGTGTTGAGGAACACTTGACGTGTTTTATGTTACTTGGATAGCTGAAAGTGTATAAATCATTGTTCTACAAACAGGAACTTTGATGATGTGGGGAGTATGGGAATGTGAAGTGCTGTTGATAAATACACCCGAGTGGCGCAGCGGTCTAAGGCACTGCATCTCAGTGCTAGAGGTGTCACTACAGACCCTGGTTTGATCCCTGGCTGTATCACAACCGTATGTGATTGGGAGTCACATAGGGCGGTGCACAATTGGCCCTGCGTTGTCTGGGTTAGGGGAGGGTTTGGCCGGGGTAGACCATCATTGTAAAATAAGAATTTGTTCACTGACTTGCCTAGTTAAATGAAGGTAAAAAAAATTTCTAAAATGATTTGTGGCATAGGGTGGTCAAGCAGTCTAAGCAACAGCCTCCGGCACACATGTCTATGCTGTTGGCATAGGTTAGAATCCAGGCTACGGCCCTTTGACTCTCTCTCTCTAATAAAGTGAGAAAATAAACATAATTGACATAATTTTTCCTATAACTTCTGTGACAAAAGGTCTGAGTGATGGGAGTGTTTGTGGTCTCTACCCTGCTATGGCTTTGGATGTTAAGTCGACCACATGCTGTGTTGACTTTGGGAATCTGACAAGTGTTGCTCTCAGGTTGTGTTCACCCTGGCTATTTATACTGGGTTATTAGATCCCCACTATCACACTGACACAGGGGCGGATGCGGCCTGCGGGGCGAGTGGCACAGGCTCCGAGGTTTACCTCAGCCGCTGGAATGCAAACACACACTGAACCCACCTCTCTTTCTCTCTGGCTGCCCAGTCAGTCACATACTGAGAGTCTGCTCTGGCTGTCTGTGGTCAGTGCCGCACAACCACTCAACAGCATGTCTCCCTCACTTACACATTTTACATATACTTGTTAGTCATTTAGCAGACTCTCTTATCCACAGGGATTTACAGTTAGTGCATTCATATTAAGATAGCTAGGTGGGACAACTACATGTCATAGAAAGTACATTGTTCCTCAAAAACATAGCTATCAGTAGAGTCAGAGCTAAAAAGGGGTGGGGGGTGGGCAGGGACTCTGCTGTCCTAGCATCAGGGGGAAACTGGTTCCACCATTGGGGTGCCAGGACAGAGCTTGGACTGGGCTGAGCGGGAGCTGCCCTCCCATAGGGGCAGAACAGAGTGCTCTGGTTGGGGTGTAGGGTTTGAGCATAGCCTGAAGGTAGGGAGGGGCAGTTCCCCTTGCTGCTCCGTAGGTAAGCACCAGGGTGTTCGACTGGAAGCCAGTGGAGTGTGCGGAGGAGCGGGATGACATGAGAGAACTTGGGAAGGTTGAAAACCAGGCGGGCTGCAGCATTCTGGATAAGTTGCAGGGGTTTGATGGCACAAGCGGGGAGCCCAGCCAACAGTGAGTTGCAGTAGTCCAGACAGGAGAGGACAAGTGCCTGGATTAGGACCTGCACTGCTTCCTGTGTGAGGTAGGGTCATACTCTATGGATGTTGTAGAGCATGAACCTGCAGTACCGAATCACTGCTTTGATGTTTGCAGAGAACGACAGGGTGTTGTCCAGGGTCACGCCAAGGTTCTTTGCACTCTGGGAGGGCAACACTGTGGAGATGTCAACCACGATGGAGAGGTCTTTGAGCGGGCAGGCCTTCCTCAGGAGGAAGAGCAGCTCCTACTTGTCGAGGTTGAGCTTGAGGTGGTGGGCCGACATCCAAGTTGCCAACTGGGTGTAGTTGAGTGTCATCCGCATAGCAATGACAGGAGAGACCATGTGAGGATATGATGGAGCCGAGTGACTTGGTGTATAGAGAGAAGAGGAGAGGGCCTAGATCCGAGCCCTGGGGGACACCAGTAGTGAGAGTATGTGGTGCAGAAACATATCCTCTCCACGTCACCTGGTAGGAATGGCCTACCCAGATAGGATGCAATCCAAGAGTGTGCAGAGGCTGAGATGCCCAGCCCTGAGAGGGTGGAGAGGAGGATCTGATGGTTCACGTTGTCGAAGCAGCGGATATATCTAGGAGGATGAGAACAGAGGAGAGAGAGTAAAATTTGGCAGTGCGGAGAGCCTCCGTGACACAGAGAAGAGCAGTCTCGGTTGAGTGACCCGTCTTGAAGCCTAACTTGTTAGGGTCAAGAAGATCATTCTGAGAGAGATAACGTTGATCAGAGACAGCACGCTCAAGTGTTTTGGAAAGAAAAGAAAGAAGAGATACAGGTCTATAGTTTTTGACATCAGATGAGTCAGGTGTTGGTTTCTTGAGGAGGGGAGCAACTCAGGCCATTTTGAAGTCAGAGGGGATGCAGCCAGTGGTCAGGGATGAGGGAAGTGAGGAATGGGAGATGGTCTGGAGAAAGGAATTGGGTCTAGAGGGCAGCCATAACTCACTGTTCGTATTTAGTCTCTCATGTTGTACATCCAGTCAATGCATTAGTGTAGAATATGAGACGAATATGAGTGTGTGTAACTATGAGATGAAATAGCAGGGCTCTGTCCAAAATAAATTCTGATAAAAAGTCCTAAAGCATTAGATAAGAACGTTTCTGCATCCATTATTAACTAAAGGCTTACACCACCTCTGCATGTAGGCCGGTCTCTTTTATAAGGGCTTCCAGAGTGTGAGAGAGAGAGAGAGAGAGAGAGAGAGAGAGAGAGAGAGAGAGAGAGAGAGAGTGTGTGTGTGTATGAGGACTCAGTGGATTGTGTGTGTGTGTTTGAACCGCACAATCGCAGGGAGCAGCGGGGGGGGTCTAGGGTCTGCTTCAGAGAGGCCTGCTTCACATAGCTTCACACAGCAGCCAGATTCTTCAGGGGGCGGGCGGTATTGACATTTATTCAATTTAACAAAAGGGATCCCATTCTCAGGTACATACCTGTCCACCTCTACATGTTACACCACCTCTACATGTTACATCACCTCTACATGTTACACCACCTCTACATGTTACACCACCTCTACATGTTACACCACCTCTAAATGTTACATCACCTCAACATGTTACACCTTGTTACACCACCTCTACATGTTACACCACCACTACATGTTACACCACCTCTACATGTTACACCACCTCAACATGTTACACCTTGTTACACCACCTCTACATGTTACACCACCACTACATGTTACACCACCTCTACATGTTACACCACCTCTACATGTTATACCTTGTTACACCACCTCTACATGTTACACCACCACTACATGTTACACCACCTCTACATGTTACACCTTGTTACACCACCTCTACATGTTACACCACCTCTACATGTTACACCTTGTTACACCACCTCTACATGTTACACCACCTCTACATGTTACACCTTGTTACACCACCTCTACATGTTACACCACTTCTACATGTTACACCTTGTTACACCACCTCTACATGGTCCATTTACCTCCTTCATGTATCACTGACTCTCATCTTGGTTGATCCTTTGGAAATTCATTAGATTTTCTTTCTCCACATCAGTGTCTGGATAAAATCTATATTCTCTGTGATTGGATTTAAAGTGAGCATGTCGAGCTGTCAAGGATGAATTCAGCTCATGTTCTCTCCCTCTTCAGTGCAATGGAACAGCCTTGTAGTTTGGGCCTATTCTTCTAACCTGGCACTGTTTACAGTTTGTTGCTATAGGTGAGTCAGTCTGTGGGCTGCATGACTGAGGGAGATTGTGTGTTTGGTTCCCCATGTTAAGAGCTCTGTCCTCCCTCTCTCTATTAATAGCCAGAGGTCAAACGGTTGGAGCAGGAAGTTTCTGAACACCTCATGTGGAGGATTACTGTATGTGTAGAAAGTGCTCCTGTCCTCTGTTTATGTTCCACCGGTGTGCCCTGGAATACTGTAACGGTTTTGTGCGTACTCGTGCATGCATGCATGTCACTTGCTGCATCTGTTTGTTCGTTACTGTTACGCACGCCTCTAGGAAGAGGGAACACAACACCCTGCTACAAAGCAACTCCCCGTGGAGTGAAAGAGGTATGGGATTGTAGGTGTGAGTAAGGATGACAAAGGCAGAGAATTTTACAGTTGACAGGGAATTTATTCCTTCACAGGGTAATATGGGGAAAAGGGGCTGGACGGAACCAAAGCAAAGAAAGTAAATGTCAAAGCCCCCTCTCCTACCTTACCTGCCTACCCACTACTTACCGAACTTAGCGCGCTAACCAAAATACAGGGGATGGTCCTCCCAGGTCTTACCTAGTGTGTATTGTCTGTCTGTCTGTCTGTCTGTCTGTCTGTCTGTCTGTCTGTCTGTCTGTCTGTCTGTCTGTCTGTCTGTCTGTCTGTCTGTCCTAACCAAAATACATCAGCTCTCTTCTCCTACAAAGGAACACTGGCTTTTAAAGCTGGAGAAGGAGTGGGGTAATTGAAGACAGCTGTATCCTCTGACGAGAGGGCAGGGTCAGCTCCAATCTGCAGTAATGGGCCGACCAATCAGCTGCTTTGAATTTCAGAAAGCCATCCTGAAACACATTCATACAAACAAACCCACAACACAGAAACTGGGGAACTTTTCAGCAGTATGTGTGGGTTGACTGGGTGGAGGTAGCCTAGCGGTTAAGAGCATTGGATTATTAACAGAAAAGTGTCTGTTTCAAATCCCCAAGCCGGCTAGGTAAAAAATCTGTCTATGTGCCCTTGAGCAAGGCACTTCAACTTAATTGCGCCTGTATGTCGCTCCAGTTAAGAATATTTTTTTTAAATTCAGTTTGTTGTGTAAAAGTTAAAAACATCTCCTTATTCCAGCCCAGATGTGAGCCATTGATTAATGGAACCCACAGAACATCAGGGGGAATAGTGGAACGCCCAGAACATCAGGGGGAATAGTGGAAAGCCCAGAACATCAGGTGGAATAGTGGAACGCCCAGAACATCAGGGGGAATAGTGGAACCCACAGAACATCAGGGGGAATAGTGGAAAGCCCAGAACATCAGGTGGAATAGTGGAACGCCTAGAACATCAGGGGGAATAGTGGAATGCACAGAACATCTTGCAAAGCACTGCTCTCCCCTCTTCTGGTGTGAACTTCGACCTCACACCTGTCTGTATTACACACACACACACACACAGAGAAGCACACGATACAGACACTTATCCGAATATGAAGAGTTTGGCCAAGGGATTTGTCTTGGTTTTGATAGCCCAGTTCCTTTGCGGCAGAGCTGTGCTCCTTGGAGGAAACACTAAATGGGGTTAACCCTTTTTTGCCCACGTGATTCACACTATACTCAGGGTAAGCTTGTGCTGAACACAGTCATGCTGCTGGTTGCTTCTCTGTTTCCCAGTTAAACCAGCCTTGGCTGTGCGCCTTCGCCCTGTGATGCTGGGCTCCAAACAAAACACACGCACGCACAAATATCACACACACAGAGGGGCCAAAGTGGGCAGACACAGAGGCCTCAGTGCTCTCTTGTAGAGGGAACAGCGGATCAGAAGGAATTCAGCCAGCTAAAGCTAAAGCACTGTGAATTTTTCATGAGGCCGCCCTGGCCCGGCACAGCAGGAGCGCAGTCTGAGTGATGTAATCGTGCCAGTCATTAGTACCGGGTAGTTTGTCTTAGGAACAGAAATCAGTGTACTTTAGAAGCAAGGGGAACAAGGAGCCATCCGAACTGTATGTGACACAGAAAAAAGGAGAATTAGACCGAGGCAGAGTGGAGGGGAGAGAAGGAAAGACTTGGGAGAGAGAAATGGAGAGAGAGAGAGAGAGAGAGTAGAGACAATATCCTCACCTCTGTCTACCTGCAGGCCCTCCCCTTCTCCTCCCCTCTTCTCACCCTCCATCCACTCTCAACTCCCTCTCCTCTCCTCTCCTCCCACCCCACCCTCTCCCCTCTCAGAATCTTCTCTTCCCTTCCCCTCCCTCCCTCTCAGCTCCGTAGAGTGTGTACTGTGAGATGATGAGCTGGCAACTGTTGTTTCAGTACAGACTGATACGCTGTGTGTGTGTTTATGTGTGTGTGTGTTGTGGATGTTCATGTGTACCAGAGTGTCACCTCGAATATGTTCATAATCCGTCCGCTGTGTGAGTGTTTAAACACGCTGCTCGTTTAGAGAGAGGCCGGGTCGAGAGGAACAACCCTGTGTGACATTCACATCACACATGACATTACAATGCCACAAGAGACGCTGCAACACCGTCCTACCACCAGAGACAAAACACAGCAACGGCTACTGTATGTCTCCTCCTGACTCGCTGGTTTTCCTCAACACTACTTCGCAGCACTCTAGAGGACTCTGCTCTACTGTATGTCTCCTCCTAACACACTGGTTTTCCTCAACACTACTTCACAGCACTGGAGGACTCTGCTTTTAACTCCACCAAAGGATTCAGTGGGATTTTCTTTCTCTTCTTTCGTCTGTCTTGTTCTTCCCTGACAGATGACTTAGAGCAGTTCAAGGGGGAGGCGAGGCAGAACAGATTGGGTTTGATCCGGATTTAAACTTCCGTTCCAAAAATGGCGACTTCCTGGATTTGTCTTGGAAAAGCACTTTGACATTGTTAGAGGCAAATGAAGTGTGGAGGGGAGGTGATTTTTTGTCCCTTCATTTCCCTAGGGTCGTTCTGCAAGTGCACAGCAGGAAGACTCTCAATACACAACCCAGCAATGCACCCCAGATGTATTGCAAGAGTGGGTGTGGTTGTGAGTATGTGTGTGTAATTTTATATATGTGTGTGTTTTTTGCTTTTGTATGTGTGAGGTGTTTGTGTCCATTTTTGTGCACTTACGTATTGCGTGTTTGTTACCATATCAGTGTGTGTGTGTGTGCGCGTGTGCGCGTGTGTGTGTGTGTGTGTGTGTGCGCGTGTGTGTGTGTGTGTGTGTGTGAGCCACGCTGTACTGTCAGCTTCTCTGAAACAGTTCTCTTCTATCTGACTGTTACTCATTCATCAAGTTTGCAGACGACACAACAGTGGTAGGCCTGATTATCAACGTTGATGAGACAGCCTACAGGGAGGATGTGAGGGCCCTGGTGGAGTGGTGCCAGGAAAATAACCTCACCCTCAATGTCAACAAAATGAAGGAGCTGATCGTATACTACAGGAGACAGCAGAGGGAGCACGCCCCCAAACCACATTGACAGGGCCGCAGTTGAGAAGGAGAAAAGATTGAAGTTCCTCGGCGTACACATCACTGACAATCTGAAATAGTGCACCCACACAGACAGTGTGGTGAAGAAGGCGCAACAGTGCCTCTTCAACCTCAGGAGGCTGAAGAAATTTGGCTTGGCCCCTAAAACCCTCACAAACTTTTACAGATGCACCATTGAGAGCGTCTTGTCAGGCTGTATCACCGCCTGGTACGGCAACTGCACCTTTCGCAACCGCAGGGCTCTCCAGAGGGTGGTGCGGTCAGCACAACGCTTCACCGGGGACATACTGCCTGCCCTTAGGGACAACTACAGCACCCGGTGTCACAGGAAGGCCAAGAAGATCATCAAGGACCTCAGTCACCAGGGTCACGGCCTGTTCACACCGCTATCATCCAGAACGCGAGGTCAGTACAGGTGCATCAAAGCTGTGACAGAGAGACTGAAAAACAGATTTTATCTCAAGGCCATCAGACTGTTAAATAGTCACGACTAGCCGGCCTCCACCCAGTCCTGAACTTTAGTCCCTGTCACTAGCCGGCTACCACCCGGTTACACTAACATACACTTTAGAGGCTGCTGCCCTATGTACATAGTCATGGAACATTGGTCACTTTAACTTCTCAGGGAGCAGCTCCCGAGGTGACGGTTTTGGAGAGCCTGGCGTGCCCAAAGTAAAATGCCTCCCATTCAGGCCCAGAAAATAGGATATGCATATATGCATATATATAGTACCATTGGATAGGAAACACTCTGAATTTTCCAAAACTGTTAACCATTTGTCTGTGAGTGAAACAGAACGGATATGGTAGGCAAAACCCCGAGGAATTTCTGTCCTGGAAAAAGTGATTTTGACACATTGCTCATTTGGGAACCCCTCCCTCATGAAAATGACCATATAAGGGCATATGAATGCAGTACACGTCGCTTCCTTATGATGTCAACAGCCTCGCGACGGTGTTTCCCTCCATTTTGGCTGAATTAGACCAGAGAAAACGACCAAACAAGTGGGTCCCCTCTTGATGACAACAGTACCCAGGGCGCGCGCCCTAGAAGTCGCGCAGTGTCTTATTTACCGTCTTTAGAGCTCAGTTTATATTCTGGTTGATTTATAATAGTAAATATACGTAAAAGTGTTCCTAAGGATACATTTAAAACTATGTTTGAATGTTCTTGGACAAGTTTATAGGTATAAGATGAACGAGTTCGCGCCACGTTTCAATGGACTAGTGGAGGCTGTCGTTTCTGACTATGACGCGCGAACCAAATGGAGATTTATGGATATAATACATGACTTTTTCTAACAAAAGAACCATGGATTGTCTTCGTTGGACACTTAGGATGACCTCAGCAGAAGTTCTTCAACAGGTAATTGATTTGTTTTCGCTGTGAAATGTGTTATGTGTGTGCCACGCTGGCTAATGAATTCATGGCTATGAGAAAGTATGTGAGG
>QNTS01006641.1:22696-35947 GCA_003317085.1 Hucho hucho | reverse complement strand
TGCTGCCAGTAAGATTGCACCTAAATCAACCATTTATCGGATCATCAAGAACTTCAAGGAGAGCGGTTCAGTTGTTGTGAAGAAAGCTTTAGGGCACCCAAGAAAGTCCAGCAAGCACCAGGACCGTCTCCTAAAGTTGATTCAGCTGCGGGATTGGGGCACCACCAGTACAGAGCTTGCTCAGGAATGGCAGCAGGCAGGTGTGAGTGCATCTGCATGCACAGTGAGGCAAAGACTTTTGGAGGATGGCCTGGTGTCAAGAAGGGCAGCAAAGAAGCCACTTCTCTCCAGGAAAAACATCAGGGACAGACTGATATTCTGCAAAAGGTACAGGGATTGGACTGCTGAGGACTGGGGTAAAGTCATTTTCTCTGATGAATCCCCTTTCCGATTGTTTGGGGCATCCGGAAAAAAGCTTGTACGGAGAAGACAAGGTGAGTGCTACCATCAGTCCTGTGTCATGCCAACAGTAGCATCCTGAGACCATTCAAGTGTGGGGTTGCTTCTCAGCCAAGGGAGTGGGCTCACTCACAATTTTGCCTAAGAACACAGCCATGAATAAAGAATGGTACCAACACATCCTCCGAGAGCAACTTCTCCCAACCATCCAGGAACAGTTTGGTGACTAACAATGCCTTTTCCAGCATGATGGAGCACCTTGCCATAAGGCAAAAGTGATAACTAAGTGGCTCGGGGAACAAAACATAGATATTTTGGGTCTATGGCCAGGAAACTCCCCAGACCTTAATCCCATTGAGAACTTGCGGTCAATCCTCAAGAGGCGGGTGGACAAACAAAACCCCAAAAATTAAGACAAACTCCAAGCATTGATTATGCAATAATGGGCTGCCATCAGTCAGGATGTGGCCCAGAAGTTAATTGACAGCATGCCAGGGCGGATTGCAGAGGTCTTGAAAAAGACGGGTCAACACTGCAAATATTGACTCTTTGCATCAACTTCATGTAATTGTCAATAAAAGCCTTTGACACTTATGAAATGCTTGTAATTATACTTCAGTATTCCAAAGTAACATCTGACAAAAATATCTAAAGACACTGATGCAGCAAACTTTGTGGAAATTAATATTTGTGTCATTCTCAAAACTTTTGTCCACGACTGTATGTATATATATATATATATATATATATATATATATATATATATATATATATATATATATATATATATATATATATACACAGTATATAAAGGGCATTCGGGAATGTATTCACACACCTTGACTTTTTCCACATTTTGTTGTTAGAGCCTTATTCTAAAATTGAATATTTTTTTTCCCTCATCAATCTACACACAGTACCCCATAATGATGTAGCAAAAAAAGTTTTTTATACATCTTAGCGAATTTATAAAAATAAAAAAAATGAAATATCACATTGTTCAGATCCTTTACTCAGTACTTTGTTGAATCACCTTTGGCAACGATTACAGACTCGAGTCTTCTTGGGAATGACAATACAAGCTTGACACACCTGTATTTGAGGAGTTTCTCCCATTATTCTCTGTAGATCCTCTCAAGCTCTGTCAGGTTGGATTGGGAGCGTCGCTACACAGCTATTTTTAGGTCTCTCCAGAGATGTTTGATCGGGTTCAAGTCCGGGCTCTGGCTGGGCCACTCAAGGACATTCAGAGAGTTGTCCTGAAGGCACTACTGGGTTGTCTTGGCTGTGTGCTTAGGGTCATTGTCCTGTTGGAAGGTGAACCTTGACCCCAGTCGGAGGTCCTGAGCGCTCTGGAGCAGGTTTTCATCAAGGATCTCTCTGTACTTTGCTCCGTTCATCTTTCCCTTGATCCTGACTAGTCTCTCAGTCCGTGCCGCTGAAAAACATCCCCACAGCATGATGCCGTCACCACCATGCTTCACCGTAGGGATGGTGCCAGGTTTCCTCCAGACGTGATACTTGGCATTCAAGCCAGAGTTCAATCTTAGTTTCGTTAGACCAGAGAATCTTTTTTCTCATGGTCAGAGAGTCCTTTAGGTGCCCCAAGAGGGCTGTCACGTGCCTTTCCTGAGGAGTGGCTTCCGTTTGGCCACTCTACCATAAAGGCCTGATTGGAAGAGTGCTGCAGAGATGGTTGTCCTTCTGGAAGATTCTCCCATCGTCACAGAGGAACTCTGGAGCTCTGTCTGATTTACCAACGAGTTCTTGGTCACCTCCCTGACCAAGGCCCTTCTCCCCCAATTGCTCAGTTTGGCTCTAGGAAGAGTCTTGGTGGTTCCAAAGTTCTTCTATTTAAGAACGATGGAGGCCATTGTGCTCTTGGGGATCTTCAATACAGAAGACATTTCTGTCTCTGAACTCTACGGACAATTCCTTCGACCTCATGGCTTGGTTTTTGGTCTGACATGCACTGTCAACTGTAGGACCTTATACAGACAGGTGTGTGCCTTTCCAAATCATGTCCAATCAATTGAATTTACCACAGGTGGACTCCAATTAAGTTGTAGAAACATCGCAGGGATGATCAATGGAAAAATGATGCACTTGAGCTCAATTTCGAATCTTGTAGCAAAGGGTCTGAATACTTATGTAAATAAGATATTTATGTTTTAAAAAAAATGTAATCAGCAAAATTGTAAAAAAATATTTGTCATTATGGGATATTGTGTGTAGATTGATGAGGGAAAAAATTATTTAAACAATTTTAGAATACGGCTGTAATGTAACAAAATGTGGAAAAAGTCAAAGGGTCTGAATACTTTCCGAGTGCACTGTGTATATATACAGTTGAAGTCGGAAGTTTACATACACCTTAGCCAAGTACATTTAAACTCAGTTTTTCACAATTCCTGACATTTAATCATAGTAAAAATTCCCTCTCTTAGGACAGTTAGGAACAACACTTTATTTTAAGAATGTGAAATATCAGAATAATAGTAGAAAGAATGATTTATTTCAGCTTTTATTTCTTTCGTCACATTCCCAGTGGGTCAGAAGTTTACATACACTCAAATAGTATTTGGTAGCATTGCCTTTAAAGTGTTGAACTTGGGTCAAACGTTTTGGGTAGCCTTCCACAAGCTTCCCACAATAAATTGGGTGAATTTTGGCCCATTCCTCCTGACAGAGCTGGTGTAACTGAATCAGGTTTGTAGGCCTCCTTGCTCGCACACGCTTTTTCAGTTCTGACCACAATTTTTCTGTGGGATTTAGGTCAGGGCTTTGTGATGGCCACTCCAATACCTTGACTTTGTTGTCCTTAAGCCATTTTGCCAGAAATTTGGAAGTATGCTTGGGGTCATTGTCCATTTGGAAGACCCATTTGCGACCAAGCTTTAACTTCTTGACTGATTTCTTTGAGATGTTGCTTCAATATATCCACATAATTTTCCTGCCTCATGATGCCATCTATTTTGTGAAGTGCAAAGCACCCCCACAACATAATGCTACCACCCCCGTCCTTCACGGTTGGGATGGTGTTCTTCGGCTTGCAAGCCTCCCCCTTTTTCCTCCAAACATTACAATGGTCATTATGGCCAAACAGTTCTATTATTGTTTCATCATACCAGTGGACATTTCTCCAAAAAGTACGATCTTTGTCCCAATGTGCAGTTGCAAACCGTAGTCTGGCTTTTTTATGGTGATTTTGGAGCAGTAGCTTCTTCCTTGCTGAGCAGCCTTTCAGGTTATGTTGATATAGGACTCGTTTTACTGTGGATATAGATAATTTTGTACCTGCTTCCTCCAGCATCTTCACAAGGTCCTTTGCTGTTGTTCTGGGATTGATTTGCACTTTTCGCACCAAAGTACGTTAATCTCTAGGAGACAGAACACGTCTCCTTCCTGAGTGGTATGACGGCTGCGTGGTCCCATGATGTTTATACTTGCGTACAATTGTTTGTACAGATGAACGTGGTACCTTCAGGCATTTGGATATTGCTCCCAAGGATGAACCAGACTTGTGGAGGTCTACAATTTTTTTCCTGAAGTCTTGGCTGATTTATTTTGATTTTCCCATGATGCCAAGCAAAGAGGCACTGAGTTTGACTCAAATTATGTCAATTAGCTATCAGAATCTTCTAAAGCCTTGACATTTTCTGGAATTTTCCAAGCTGTTTAAAGGCACAGTGAATTTAGTGTATGTAAACTTCTGACCCACTGGAATTGTGATACAGTGAATTATAAGTGAAATAATCTGTCTGTAAACAATTGTTGGAAAAATTACTTGTGTCATGCACAAAGTAGTTGTCCTAACCAACTTGCCAAACTATAGTTTGTTAACAACAAATTTACTTCCGACATCAACTGTATATATATATATATTTATATATATATATATATATACATACACACACACACATTACCGTTCAAAAGTTTGGGGTCACTTAGAAATGTTCTTGTTCTTGAAAGAAAAGCACATTTTTGGTCCATTAAAATAACATCAATTGATCAGCAATACATTGTAGACATTGTTAATGTTGTAAATGATAATTGTAGCTGGAAACTACATAGGCGTATATCTACATAGGCGTATTGAGGCCTATTATCAGTAACCATCACTCCTGTGTTCCAATGGCACGTTGTGTTAGCTAATCCAAATCTATAATTTGAAAAGGCTAATTGACCATTAGAATTGCAAACCATTAGTTTGCAATTATGTTAACACAGATGAAAACTGTTCTTATGATTAAAGAAGCAATACAACTGGCCTTCTTTAGACTAGTTGAGTATCTAGAGCATCAGATTTAGCATCAGGTTCGTTTACAGGCTCAAAATGGCCAGAAACAAATTACTTTCTTCTGAAATTCGTCAGTCTATTCTTGTTCTGAGAAATGAAGGCTATTCCATGTGAGAAATTGCCAAGAAACTGAAGATCTCGTACAACGCTGTGTAATACTCCCTTCACAGACCAGCGCAAACTGGCTCTAACCAGAATAGAAAGAGGAGTGGGAGGCCCCGGTGCACAACTGAGCAAGAGGACAAGTACGTAGATTAGAGTGTCTAGGTTGAAAAACAGATGCCTCACAAGTCCTCAACTGGCAGCTTCATTAAATAGTACCCTGCTGGCCTTCTGGGCAGAGTTCCTCTGTCCAGTGTCTGTGTTCTTTTGCCCATCTTAATATTTTATTTTTATTGGCCAGTCTGAGATATGGCTTTTTCTTTGCAACTCTGCCTAGAAGGCCAGCATCCTGGAGTCGCCTCTTCACAAGCTGTATTCAGCATTTCACTGTAAGGTCTACACCTGTTGTATTCGGCCCATGTGACTAATACAATTTGATTTGATAAGTGATTAGATTGACTGGTTGCTTGGCACTGAGTGTGTTTCAAGCTTTTCCCTCTTTCCCTCTCCCTCTCTCTCACACACTCTCTCGCTCCCTATCTCTCTCTCTATCTCTCTCTCTCAGTATGGAACATGTCTCAGACCGTACAGGATGGAGCTTCCTGTATTATAGCAGGGCAACATAAACAACATGCCCCATCATCGGCCCTCCTCTAACTCTCTCTCACAGAGACACTTTCACTGGGGGCCTCAGGAATGTGATGCTGCTGGGCTTTAGCCACCAATACCACCACCACCACCCTAACACCAATACACACCTCTACCACCACCCTAACACCCATACACACCTCTACCACCACCCTAACACCCATACACACCTCTACCACCACCCTAACACCCATACACACCACTACCACCATCACTGTTCCCTTACCGCACGCTCAGCAAATGCTCTCCAGACCTCTAACCCCCACTGCTGCCCCCTTACCTCTGGTCTGGGCTGGGGCTGTTGCAGTAGGGAGGTAGAGGTTATAGCCCTCCATCATAGTTCAGGGTTTCCTCTGTAGAGATGGAGAGAGAGGGTGTGTCGAGAAGGAGAGAGAGAGAGGAAGGAGAGAGATAGGAAGAAGAGAGAGAGAGAGGAAGAAGGGGGGAGAGAGAAAGAAGAGGAGGAGGAGGATGGGAGAGAGAAAGAGAGGAGAGGAGAGAAAGAGAGGAGAGAGAAAGAGAGAAGGGTCACAGAGTGCACCTCCACACTGCTCTGGAGCACTAGCTTTAAGTACACATATACCTCATCACTCTTTCTCTCCCTCTCTCTATCAATTCTATTTCAATTTAAGGGGATTTATTGGCATGGGAAACATATGTTTACATTGCCAAAGCAAGTGAAATAGATAATAAAGAAAAGTTAAATAAAAAAATAAAAAATGAACAGTAAACATTACACTCACAAAAGTTCCAAAAGAATAAAGACATTTCAAATGTCATGTTATGTACATATACAGTGTTGTAATGATGTGCAAATAGTTAAAGTACAAAAGGGAAAATAAATCAACATAAATATGGATTGTTTTTATAATGGTGTTTGTTCTTTACTGGTTGCCTTTTTCCGGTGGCAACAGGTCACACATTTCACTGCTGTGATGGCACACTGTGGTATTTCACCTAATAGATATGGGAGTTTATCAAAATTGGGTTTCTGCTCTGCATGCATTATTTGGTGTTTTATGTTGTACACGGAAGATGTTTTTGCAGAATTCTGCATGCAGAGTCTCAATCTGATGTTTGTCCCATTTTGTGAATTCTTGATTGGTGAGTGGACAGCAGACCTCACCACCATAAAGGGAAATGGGTTCTATAACTAAGTATTTTTATCCAGATCCTAATTCGTACGTATCAAATTTTATGTTCCTTTTGATGGCATAGAAGGCCCTTCTTGCCTTGTCTTACAGATTGTTCACAGCTTTGTGGAAGTTACTTGTGGCGCTGATGTTTAGGCCGAGGTAGGTATAGTTGTTTGTGTGGTCTAGGGCAACGGTGTCTAGATGGAATTTGTATTTGTGGTCCTTGCAACTGGACCTTTTTTGGAACACCATTATTTTTGTCATACTGAGATTTACTGTCAAGGCCCAGGTCTGACAGAATCTGTGCAGAAGATCTAGGTGCTGCTGTAGGCCCTCCTTGGTTGTGGACAGAAGCACCAGATCATCATTTGACTTCCCATTCTAGTAGGGTGAGGCCAGGTGCTGCAGACTGTTCTAGTGCCCTAGCCATTTCGTTTTTTAGATACTTTGAAGAGGGTGGGGCTTAAGCAGCATCCCTGTTTCACCCCATGGCCCTGTGGAAAGAAATGTGTGTTTTTTGCCAATTTTAACTACTTGGGGAGCAGTGGGGCGCTAGCCGATGTAAGGCGCCAAATTCAAAATCCAAAAGTTGAATTATTAAACATTCATCAATATACAAGTGTTGCATAGTCATCAAAAGCTCTGATTCTTGGCAATATCACAGCGTTGTCAGATTTCAAAAAGACTTCATGGCGAAAGCACAACATTTGATTGTTTGAGGATAGCCCCTCTCATATTTTATGCATTAGCATAAATCCATAACCAAAGTGGGTCTCATAAAACACATAAAATCGCTAATATAAAATCCCTTACCTTTTGAAGAACTTCTGCAGAGGGCTTCCCAAGTGTCCAACGAAGACATCCAATGGTTCTTTTGTTAGAAAAAGTCATTTATTATATCCATAAATCTCTGTTTGGTTGGCGCGTTATGTTCATAAAATACAGCGTCCACTCGCCTATTGAACCGTGAAGAGAACACGTTCAACCTATACCTATACACTTCTCCAAGAACAATCAAACATCATTGATAATGTATCCTTAGGAACACTTTTATGTATATTTACTATAATATTTCAACCGGATTATAAACTGGACGATAGGAAAGGAAAAAACCACAGCGAGCACGAGCCAGTGAACGCGCCTCCTCTTTTGTTTACATCCGGTGACTAGTTCGAAATTCTTCTTCTATTACCATCCAGAGCAACCTAACATCACCAAACACTGTCTAGAGACTGTTGACATCCAGTGGAAGCAATAGGTACTGCAATCTTACTCCCAGATATGGCTGTTTTCAATAGGGAGGGGTTCAAAATGAGGCAATGTGTCAAAAACACTTTTTCCAGGACAGAAATTCCTCGGGTTTTCGCCTGCTATATCAGTTCAGTTATACTCACAGACAATATTTTAACACTCTTAGAAACTTCAGTGTTTCCTATCCAATAGTACTATGCATATCCTAGTTTCTGGGCCTGAGTGGCAGGCCTTTTACTTTGGGCACGCCAGACTCTCCAAAACCGACACCTCAGCTGCCGCTCCCTAAGAAGTTAACCACACACTTGTTGTTTGTGTTCATGGATTTTATAATGTTGTATTTTTCCCCCATAACCACTTTCCATCAATTTGTATAGCAGACCGTCATGCTAAATTGAGGCAAAAGCTTTTTTGAAATCAACAAAGCATGAGAAGACTTTGCTTTTGTTTTTGTTTGTTTCTTTGTCAATTACGGTGTGCAGGGTGAATACGTGGTTTGTCGTAAGGTAATTTGGTAAAAAGCCTATTTGACATTTGCTCAGTACAAGTTTTCACTGAGGAAATGTACTAGTCTGCTGTTAATGGTAATACAGAGTATTTTTCTAAGGTTTCTGTTGACACATATCCCATTGTAGTTATTGGGGCCAATTTGTCTCCACTTTTGTGGATTGGGGTGATCAGTCCTTGGTTCCAAAAATTGTGGAAGATGCCAGAGCTAAGGATGATGTTAATACAGAGTTTATGTACAATTTGTGGTCTGTATATTTTATTATTTCATTTAGGATACCGTCAACACTACAGGCCTTTTAGGGTTGGAGGGTTTGTATTTTGTCCTGTAGTTCATTCAATGTAATTGGAGAATCTAATAGGTTCTGGTAGGCTTTACTAGTTGATTCTAAGATTGCATTTGATCATGTATATGTTTTTGCTGTTTGTTCTTTGTTACAGGGTCTTCGTGCTGATGTTTGTTTAGTGTTTTCCAATTTTCCCAGAAGTGGTTAGAGTTTATGTATTCTCGAATTACATTGAGCTGATTTCTGACATGATGTTCCATCTTTTTCCATAGTGCATTTCTGTATTTTTTTTGTGATTTACCATAGTGAAGGTGTAGGCTCAGGGTTTCTGGGTCTCTATGTTTTTGGTTGGATAGGTTTCTCTATTTATTTCTTAAGGTTTTTACATTCTTCATTAAACCATTTGTCTTTGTTGTTAATTTTCTTAGGTTTTCTGCTTGACATTTTTAGATTGGATAGGGAAGCTGAGAGGTCAAATTTATTGTTTAGGCTTTCTACTTTCAAGTTTACATCTTCAGTATTACAGCGAAACGTTTTGTCCAGGAAGTTGTCTAAAAGGGATTGAATTAGATGTTACCTAATTGTTTTGGTAGGTTTCCACACTACTTTCCTTTCACCTATTGCATTTCTTAGTATTATTCAGTTCCTTTGGATTTGATGCCTCATGATTGAATACTGCTCTGTTTAAGTAGACTGTGATTTTGCTGTGATCTGATAGGGATGTCAGTGTTCTCTCTCTCTCTCTCTCTCTCTCTCTCTCTCTCTCTCTCTCTCTCCTCTACCATGAACACTGATCATATTGAGAATCATTATATACTCTGACACTCCTGTTGTTCAAATTCACCCTGACCTTGCTGCTGCCATCATGCATCTGACTGCCTGTCTGTCTGTCTGTCTGTCTGTCTATCTAACCTTACTGCTGCCATCATGCGTCTGACTGCCTGTCTGTCTGTCTGTCTCTAACCTTGCTGCTGCCATCTTGCGTCTGACTGCCTGTCTGTCTATCTGTCTGTCTGTCTCTGACCTTACTGCTGCCATCATGCGTCTGACTGTCTGTCTCTAACCTTGCTGCTGCCATCATGCTTCTGACTGCCTGCCTGTCTGTCTGTCTGTCTGTCTCTAACCTTACTGCTGCCATCATGCGTCTGTCTGTCTGTCTGTCTGTCTGTCTGTCTCTCTCTAACCTTGCAGCTGCAGGGGTTGATACGTTAGGTTCTCGGTCTTGAGTGACGTCTGCTCTTGAGAGGGGCATGTGGCTGCGTGTGGCTCAGCTTTGAACTGCAGCAGATCGGTTCGGCCCGGGAGGGTTGGACTGACGGATGATTTCCCACAGCAGATGCCTACCTGGTCTGCCACCTCGACACTAGGCGCCTGCTGCAACCTCCGAGAGACACTCACACAGATAAGGTGACAGGAAGTATTAGCAAACAGAGGGGAGGGAGGGGGCTGGGAGGGGAGCGAGGATAGGGGAGACGCGGGCTGTGTCTAAAACTTCAAAGAAGAGAAGGGTAGAAAGTGTAAAAGGAGAGAGAGGTAGAGTAAGGAGATAGAGAAAGATATGGGGGTAGAATGTTAAGTGTGGGGGGTGGTGGGAGTAGGTGCAAGGGGGGCCAGGTGGGAGAGGATGTGAGGGGGGGTGGGAGTGTGTGTGAGGGGGGCTAGGTGGAGAGGAGAGCAGACCTGTCCATGCTGCAGTTTGTCAGACTCAGAGCGCTAGGTAAAGCCCAGATAGAGCAGACCATGCTGCAGTGTGTGTCAGAGCACTAGGTAAAGCCCAGACAGCACAGCGTTCTCTTTCTATCTGTCTCCAGGTAAAGCTCTCATTTCATGCTCCACTGAGATCCACCTTCCCTCCACTCCTCCTCCACCACCTCCTCCTCTTTCAATTGCTTACCCACTCTCTTTCTGTATCTCTCCCTCTTTGTCGTTCCCAGAGTGTGTCAGCTTTCTGTGTTCTCCACCTATACTACTCGTCTTCCCTCTCTAACACCACAAACTCTTACCTCTCTCACACACAGGAGTTGTCACGATAAACTTTAATAAATGATGACAGATAAGGCAGCTCGTGTATATTTGATTTTGGGGAGGGGGAAGCATTGGGGGTGCCCAGAGGGGTTGGGGTTGTGTGTGTCGGGGGTAAGAGGGCATCGATGTCTCCCCTGCATCATTCTGGGCTTTGCGTGTCGTTTGGCCTGTCTGAGGAGACCAATGAGAGGAGGAGGAAGTTGGGTTGGGCCTGTGCTGAGGAGACCTGAGATTAAATCCGATCCTCTGGTCAGAGCAGCCACGGCCCTGTAGGACAGAGCTGGACTGCATCCAAACTCAGACACCCTCATTACTCTGGACTTTGGCAACATGTCTGTGATTTATTTTTAATCAGCTACCTCAGACTCGAACAGAGACAGAGCACTGTGAACAGCCCAAAATGCTTTTGTTTGTTCAGGGACTGCACTTGAAAACTAGCCGGGTGACTAAAACTGGCACATTTACTGTAATGTTGATTAATGTGCACTGTCCCTGTAATACTAAATGCAACAAAGTAAAAAAGTTATGTAAAGTGTTTTAAAAAATTGAGAGAGTGGGGGATGAAGGGAGTGAGGAAGAGTGCAATACAAATATGAAAATAGTACAGAGGAAGAGACAAGGACATATTGAAAAGGGGGTCTCAATAGGTGTCTCTCTCCCTTTGTTCATGGAACAGAGCATATACATTACCTACTTGCCTACAAGTAGGTCAGGTGGTCTCCCACTGGGCACAATGATGGATTGAGATTGTGCCCTGGCCAGAGTGGTTCTTAGAACCATGGGGTTTCTCTGTGCTGTGTTTCAATGCAGCAGGCCCGGACCATGGGGTTTCTCTGTGCTGTGTTTGAATGCAGCAGGCCCGGACCATGGGGTTTCTCTGTGCTGTGTTTGAATGCAGCAGGCCCGGACCATGGGGTTTCTCTGTGCTGTGTTTGAATATAGCAGGTCCCTGTTTGTGTTGTCAGTAATCCTGAGTGACATGAGTTAAGTTCAGCTCAGCTCACCAGTCACCCTCATTTCACTGCTGACTCCCCTGGGAGGAGACCTGCCTGTCAGGAGGATTAAAGGCATCCGCATGCTTCCCATCTCAAACAGTTCCTAACAGTTTCTGCATATATTATGATGACATTTTGTGACGTTTTTGTTAGTTTTGGTCTTCGACAAGGGTTTTTCGGCTGTTAGTGCAGGCAAGCCGATATCTACGCCCCTTCGTCTGTGATTGGTCAACAGTAGGGATTCTTCAATTATGGGTTTGTTGTCATTCAATGAGAGACGACTCGTTTTCATGCAAATATTTTGACTTAAGAAATACTCTACCAAAATTGCGCGACTAACATCTCCTCTGCAAAAACGTCAACATTTCTGACAGATTTCTTGTATTCTTAGATTCTGACTATTTAGAGGAAGTGTATACTTAGTATGGCGTTTCAGTTGTGACAAACAGTACTATTGCCACTTTGTTTCCCGTTTTTCAAACAAAGGTCTTTTAAGGGAGAATGTAAGCACGCTCCTTCGGTTCGCCTAGCCGAACAGCTGAACCGAAGCATGCTAAAGCCATAGGATAGAAAGGAATAGAGAGAGGGAGGTTAGCGAAGTGGAAAACAGAGTTTATGGAAGAGAAAGACAAAGCAGCAGAGGGAAAGAGAGAAGGAGATTAGAGAAAGAGAGAGAGATGAGAGAGGGTTCCACACCTCGCTCTCTGACAGTGTGTGTTTGCATGGATGTGCTTGTGTGAGTGAAAGATTGAAAGAAAAAAGAGGGGACGGAGAAGAATGAGAGAGAAATATGGTTTGTTTGTGTACTAGAAAGTTTTCCCTCAGTCAACCGGCCATCCCTCCTGAGCTGATCTCTCCTTCCTCCCTACTTCCTTCTTCCTCTGTCCTCTGTGTGGTTGTTTAGGGTAGAACTATACATCCATTCACTACGGTCTCATACATACGGTCCCCAAACCAAACTGTTGTAGAGGAAATCAATCCCATGGTTTCAGATAACTTCCACCAGTCATGAGTGCTGTATTGATGCAGTGATTACATTCATTATACTGTTAGATGGATCCTAGGACAGAGATAGAAGGAAAGCGAGAGTGAGATAGCGATAGAGGAGGGGGACAAAGGTGAAAGGTACGTTAAGGGATAAGTATTTGTAGGGAGACTGAATTGTGTAGAGAGAGAGAGAGAGAGAGAGAGAGAGAGAACACCTCCACACTGCTCTGGAGCACTAGCTTTAAGTACACAAACACCTCCTCACTCTCTCTCTCACTCTCTCAGAGTCTTGTAAATTACTGTAAATAAAGAACCAGGTAACAGGGGTGTCTGTATGACATATCCACTGTATCTACTGTCTACCTACTACCTACTGTCTACTGACAGTCTACTGTCTACTGTCTGTTTACTGTCTACTGTCTACTGTATGTCTACTGTATGTCTACTGTCTACTCTCTGTCTACTGTCTACTGCCTACTGTCTGCTGTCTACTGTCTACTGCATACTGCCTACTGTCTACTGTCTAATGTCTGTATACTGTCTGTTTACTGTCTGCGGTCTGTCTACTGTCTACTGTCTACTGCCTACTGTCTACTGTCTACTGTCTACTGTCT
>QNTS01006640.1:37311-59898 GCA_003317085.1 Hucho hucho | reverse complement strand
CTGCAAAGAGGAGTGGGACAAAATCCCTCCTGAGATGTGTGCAAACCTGGTGGCCAACTACAAGAAACGTCTGACCTCTGTGATTGCCAACAAGGGTTTTGCCACCAAGTACTAAGTCATGTTTTGCAGAGGGGTCAAATACTTATTTCCCTCATTAAAGTGCAAATCAATTTATAACATTTTTCACATGCGTTTTTCTGGATTTTTGTTGTTGTTATTCTGTCTCTCACTGTTCAAATAAACCTACCATTAAAATTATAGACTGATCATTTCTTTTGTGGGCAAACGTACAAAATCAGCAGGGGATCATACTTTTTTCCCTCACTGTATATTCGCATCAGTAGGTTGTGACTGAAATGCATCAGGAAAGTTCAGGAAAACGTCAGGGAAGCTCATCACGGAAGGCTATAGGCCTAATGTGTATGTGTAGAGACAATCTGCACTACTTTCAACTGCTAGACTAATGATCATGAGCACTCACCTCAACTAAGCTAACATTCCAGCCTAATTGTGACCAAATATCAAAACAGAGATTCAAGGAAAACTAAACTCTGACATTGATGGATTTATCAAGATGAGTTCCATTCTTCTCTCAAAGCAGCGCAATGACGCTGTCCCTATGATCAGTTGACCACATGACAGTTGCTTTATATGTATTGTAACCAGTGGTGTGGGGCTATCTTTTAGGTAGCCTACCGGAACACCCTGTTTCTACTATTATTACATCATCATTTCTAAATGAAAGTTGGTACCGATATGAAGCCTATAAATAATTTTACAATATACATACAATGTATCATCCAAACTGCATGACTGCCTATGCGAACACACTGTAAGTGGCTAAAGAAAAATGATATATTTTTTTAATCCTAAAAACACCAAATTATAAATTAGGCATCATCACTGCCAATCGTGAATGAAACATTTTTCACGTTTTACAGGTTAAACGTCCATGCTGCGTGCAGCCAACTATTTGATCCCAATCACTTTCATGGGAATAGGCATTTCAATCGTCTTGAATGATGTAAGGGTGGCTAACCCGCCGAACTAATCACATTTAGAGCAGAGGAGTTAAACACAGCCACCACATGAGAAGAAAAGAAAGGCAACATTTCAGCACAATCATACTGCAATGTCATAATAAATTACATGGTGTATTTAGTCTAACAGTAGCTTGACTTCATCATGCTGTTATATTAGGTTTGTTATGTATTTGACTAATTAATAATTTAGTGGTCTTGAGAGACATATCTCCATTCTGAGAAGTGGCGGAACATCGCTGTGCTGCACACCAGCCGTGTTGCACCAGCAGCACTACAATGAAATTGGATTTGATTTTGATTTGATCAATAGGAATAATAATTTGGTTAGGGTCTAGGGGCAGATTTGTCATCTTTAGGATATTTTTGTTATCTATTTACTTTATTTAGTCTGATCAATTGAACAATTCTCATTCTTAACAATGGGCTAGGGTAATTACTTATTTTATTATTCCACTTCTTCACAATTTTGCCAGTGTAAAATGTCCGTTTCCTGGCCTCACCCATAATGTTGCCCCAGGATTCCACGTTCAATTTTACTGGGAGAAGAGTTTCACTACTCTGTCAGGAGTCATGTAGTCATGTTATGTAGCACTATTTTGGATCTCTCCAATATGGTATCCTTCCACTCGGCAGGATACATTCTGAGTTAGAATTTCAGATTAGTCCTGTGTACTGGGTAGTGCTGAGGCTGACCACCTTAAATAGCTGCTGCCGCACTACTTCCACCTCCTTTATTTTCTCGGCTCATTCCAGAGAGGATTCTCTTGGTAAGAGCTCTAGAGTGTATAAACGCAGATGTATACCCGCAGCTATTCAATGGCTTGGAGCAGCTAGCTAGCTATCCTCTCCACCTGGGTGCTCTCCTGTCCCCCCACTCGGTTTGGCTTGTTCCATCTCGTTTGGGTTCAGTCCTTTTTTTTATTACAGTGTACTAACCTAAGCGATACTCTGTTTGGTCTACCACTATTATTGCGGCGCTGAGGGTTTGTCTTAGTTTTCTGTGTGACTTGTCTGTCCACCGGAACCCGAAGGCTTAGCCTACCCCGCAAGATCGGGAGACTAAGTTTCGCTCCAGGGGCTTGCGGTTCTCCCCTGAGAGTGAGCTAGGTGTCGTGAGGCGCACCACGTTTCATCTCTCACAAGGCACAGCCATCTTGCCTAGACTCTTGTGTGTTCCACGGTGAAGGACTTGTGCAAAGTAGCCAGTTTAACGAGAGGTGACCACTCAAGGACTAAGCACAGTTATAAATACACTTTCCCCAAAGTCCTGCCAACCTGAACCCCCACGTATATAGCAAGATATGAGCTATAAACGTAGCATGAGTTACAGCCGACCACACGTATAAAGCAAGATATGAGCTATAAACGTGTGAGGTAGAATTCCCTGCCTCTTCACGGCCTGGTAGTTTACACTGTTGGCTTAAATGTTTTCCCACAAGATAAAGCTACATCCATTCATGTCTCCTCTCCTTCAGATAGTGTATGAGACTAAGGCTGATACGGTAGGTCCCATTCTATACTACCGTACAGTATTGCGCAGTGTATACTATAGACACAGGAATATTACACTGTTAGCTTCATTTTCCAGTACTGGGCTGAGTTTATGTCAGCCCAACCATAGCATGATTGCACTGTTGTTTTTTTCACACAGTTGCTGGGATGCGATAGTTTTGTGTTACACTATTTTACAGTACAGTCAGTAACTATCATAGTTTCCCATGGAAACTCACATCTCAGCTCTATTACTCTGAGGGTTTCAGTATATATCTGTGTTTACTGTAGTTCTGTTACACTACTTTACAGTACAGACAGTAACTATCATAGTTTCCTATGGAAACTCACATCTCAGCTCTATTACTCTGAGGGTTTCAGTGTGTAGCTGTGTTTACTGTAGTTCTGTTGTACTCCTTTACAGTACAGACAGTAACTGTCCTAGTTTCCCCTGGTAACTCACATCTCAGCTCTATTACTCTGAGGGTTTCAGTATATATCTGTGTTTACTGTAGTTCTGTTGCACTACTTTACAGTACAGACAGTAACTATCATAGTTTCCCATTGAAACTCACATCTCAGCTCTATTACTCTGAGGGTTTCTGTGTGTAGCTGTGTTTACTGTAGTTCTGTTGCACTACTTTACAGTACAGACAGTAACTATCCCTTCATTGGAAACTGACAGATCTATTATACATATATTTTTCCACACAGTGTAGCTGGGGTTACTATAGTTTTTCAGTTGCACTACTTACAGTAGGCTACATACAGTAACTATGCTAGTTTCCAGGGACTATCCTAGTTTCCCTTGGAAACTCACTTTACAGCTAAAGTATTACGCTGTGGTCTTGTACAGTGTGTAACTGGAGTTACTCGTTTTCTGTTGTACTTAGAGTTAAGACAGTAACTGTCCTAGTTTCCCCTGGAAACTCACATCTCATCTCTATTAGAACACGAAGGTAACCTGCCTAAAAGACTACCGACCCGTAGCACTCACGTCTGTAGCCATGAAGTGCTTTGAAAGGCTGGTCATGGCTCACATCATCATCCCAGAAACCCTAGACCCACTCCAATTTGCATAACGCCCCAACAGATCCACAGATGATGCAATCTCCATTGCACTCCACACTGCCCTTTCCCAACTGGGCAAAAGGAACACCTATGTGAGAATTCTGTTCATTGACTACAGCTCAGCATTCAACACCATAGTGCCCTAAAAGCTCATCAAAAAGCTAAGGACCCTGGGACTAAACACCTCACACAGCAACTGGATCCTGTACTTCCTGACGTGCCGCCCCCAGGTGGTAAGGATAGGTAACAACACATCCACCACGCTGATCCTCAACACAGGGGCCCCTCAGGGGTGTGTGCTCAGTCCCCTCCTGCACTCTGAGTAACTCAGAACTGCACGTTCAAGCACGACTCCAACACCATCATTAAATTTGCCGATGATCACCGACAACGACGGGGAGGAGGTCAGAGACCTGGCCTACAGGGAGGAGGTCAGAGACCTGGCCGTGTGGTGCCAGGACAACAACCTCTGGTAGGCCTGATCACCGACAATGACGAGACAGACTATAGGGAGGAAGTCAGAGACCTGGCTGTGTGGTGCCAGGACAACAACCTCTCCATCAATGTGATCAAGACAAAGGACATGATTGTGGACTACAGGAAAAAGAGGACCGAGCACGCCCCCATTCTCATCGACGGGGCTGCAGTGGAGCCGGTTGAGAGCTTCAAGTTCCTTGGTGTCCACATCACCAACAAACTAACATGGTCCTAGCACACCAAGACAGTCGTGAAGAGGGCACGACAAAATCAAATCAAATTTTATTTGGTTAGCAGATGTTAATGCGAGTGTAGGGAAATGCTTGTGCTTCTAGTTCCGACCATGCAGTAGTATCTAACAAGTAATCTAACAAATTCACAACAAACAACTACCTTATACACACAAGTGTAAAGGAATGAATACGAGTATGTACATATAAATATATGGATGAGCGATGGCTGACCGGCATAGGCAAGATGCAGTAGATGGTATGGAGTACAGTATATACATATGAGATGAGTAATGTAGGATATGTAAACATTATGAAAATGGCATCGTTTAAAGTGGCTAGTGATACATTTATTTCATCCAATTATCATTATTAAAGTGGCTAGAGATTTGAGTCGATGGCCGAACGGCATAGGCAAGATTCAGTAGATGGTTTAGAGTACAGTGTATACATTTGATATAAGTAATGTCAGATATGTAAACATTATATACAAAATTGTTTAAAGTGGCTAGTGATACATTTGTTACATCCAATTCCTATTTTTAAAGTGGCTAGAGATTTAAGTCAGTATGTTGGTAGCAGCCACTCAATGTTAGTGATGGCTGTTTAACAGTCTGATGGCCTTGAGGTAGAAGCTGTTTTTCAGTCTCTCGGGTCCCAGCTTTGATGCACCATCGAGAGCATCCTGACTGGTTGCATCACTGCCTGGTATAGCAACTGCTCGGCCTCCGACCACAAGGTACTACAGAGGGTAGTGTGAACGGCCCAGTACATCCCTGGGGCCAAGCTTCCTGCCATCCAGGACCTCTATACCAGGCGGTGTCAGAAGAAGGCCCTAAAAATTGTCAAAGACTCCAGCCACCCTTGTCATAGACTGTTCTCTCTGCTACCGCACGGCAAGCGGTACCGGAGCGCGAAGTCTAGGTCCAAGAGGCTTCTTTTGCAGTGCNGCACATTGACTCTGTATCGGTACCGCCCTGTATATAGTCTCGTTATTGTTATTTCACTGCTGCTCTTTAATTACTTTTATCTCTTGTTCTTATCTGTATTTTTTTAAACTGCATTGTTGGTTAGGGGCTCGTAAGTAAGCGTTTCACTGTGAGGTCTACACCTGTTGTATTCGGCGCATGTGACTAATAAAATTTGGTTTGATTTATTTGATATTACACTGCTGTTTTTCACACAGTGCGTAGCTGGGTTGGTGCTTGATAGTTTTTCTGTTACACTACGTTACGGTAAATACAGTAACTATCCCAGTTTCCCTTAGAAATTCCAATAACAGCTAGATTACACTGCCGGTCTTATTCAGTGTGTAGCTGGAGTTGTCATATCCTTTGTAATACTGCAGGGTATATACTACCCATCTCTTCTTCCCACAGAGACAAACTATTTCCAGTATGGCTTTTCTCCTTGAGAAAAGCGAGGTGTCCCTGCCCACAGGCATCGGACTGCGTCTCAGAAGGGTGTCACTCAGCAGTCATCCTGAGGTGCTCCTCTTACAGGCCCAAAGGACAAACAGAGAGAGTCAAGGTGGCATCTCCATGGGCACTGAATACAGTGATGAAAGGCTACGAACTTCAATTCCGATTCCGGCCACCGCTATAGTTCTGGTGCCTCAAATGTCTCAGCCCTGGTTGACTGAAAGTTTCCCAATGAGTTCAGAAGAAAGGAGTGTCAACCCGTCATTCTGGCCAAGGATTCTGTATGACAGACTTTAACCAGCCATTACAGTTGTCCACACACACCCCTATCGCTATTGTGGGTGAACTGGAGCTTCCCCAAGTGTGTTTTGCCCGACTAGGGCAATGGACACTTTTCACAGATGCAGGAAATATGAACGCTTTATCTGCTTCCGTTAACTTTGGTGAGAGAGTTCTGGGCCCGGGACCATTCGACCGGACTCTCACATTGCATGTTGGTCACTGTTACTGCAGCATCTCGGCTGGCAATTTGCTGGAGCTCAGGGTGGTTCACCTAGCTCTTCACCAGATCCAGCCCTACCTGGTAGGACAGCATTTCCTGCCCCTGAGGCCCGACCTTCTCTTCAGGCTAGGGGGACGCTGTGGCATCCGGACCCGCACCACCTCCAGCATCGGGCTTGGCCTCTGAGAGGCGTTAGTGAACCAGTCTAGGCCTTCAGGACAATGTGGTGAACACGTTGCAGGGAGCGCCATGGTTTCTTCCACCAATGCGTCAAAACAAATGTGGTGGGTCATATTCTGTACCTGGTTTGAGAGCCATATGTGCAAACAGTTTTATAGTTTTCACTGCTTGATGCAGGCGGAGCGGCCTCCACATTGAGAGTGTATTTAGCCGCTGTCTCGGCATGCCATGAGGAAGGCCAAGAGGGACCCATTGCTCTCCAAATTTATGAAGGGAGTTCGACGTCTGTGTCCAGCAATGGCCCGCTCGGTGCCAAACTGGAACATTGACGTGGTGCTGCCAGCGATTGCTAACCCCCCTCGAGCCTCCACTGAGAGGGTGAGTGAACTTCATGACTTTTCAGGGAGCACTGAATGTTTTTCCAAATGGGTCCAGACAAGAGGAGTGTCACCCTTCGTCTTAACCCCTCATTCTTGCTGAAGGTCCTATTTAACAGACGTGAATCGGCCTTTACATTTGTCTGCATATGCTCCTCCCAAGGCTGCAGGTTAGCTGGGTGTTTGTTTACCCAAGTGTGCCTTGGACACTTACATTACACAGACGCTGGCAATACGGCAGTCTGATTGGCTATTCGTTTGCTATGGTGAGAGAGTTCTGGGCCAGAGCCTATCGATACAAAGACTCTCACATTGGATTGTGGACACTATTACTACAGCATATCGGCTATCCAGCCGGCCTCTACCTTCCTAGTGGTGCATTCTACTAGAGGAGTAGCTACATCCTGGTCACTGCTCCGAGGAGTTCCCCTCAATGACATTTGAGCCTCGGCAAGTTGGGCATCCCCTGAGTGGGGATGGAGGGACATATCAACTATGACTGCCCTGAGCTCAGTCCAATGGGACTTTGCTCTCTGTCTGGCACTTACCTAGTTCACCGAGTAATCTGTTATTGTGATACCATATTGGAGTGATCCAATATACTGCTACCTAACAAATGTTACGTATGTAACCACGTTTATGTGATTGGATTACTCCAATCCTTTTTGTTGATCTACAGCGCCTTGAAAAGGACGCGAGGTGGAAGTAGTGCGGCGGCAGCTATTTAAAGTGGTCAGTCGCAGCACTACCCGGGACACGGTACTAATCTGAAATTCTTACTCTGAATGTATCCTGCCACCTGGAAGGATACCATATTGGAGTGATCCAATAGCTCACATAATTGTGGTTACATACGTAACCTTCGATGTTCACTGAATTGCTAGCACTAGTTGCTCAAAGATACCTAGCATAAATGCTAGCTTTGTTAACGCCAGCTGCGTGATGATGCAGTTTCCTGTTTAGGTTAGAGGTCACGTCGAAGTACATTTCAAATATAACAGCTGGGAGAGCTACGTTCTCCCATACTAAACAGTATGCTCTCTCAGGTCTTCTTGGAAGATCACCTTTGATAGAACGGGAGAATGCAGAACGCAAGGGCACATTTTGAAGCACAGCCAATGTTTTTAACACGTTTTAACTTTTGATGGTATCATCAGGTAGAACTTTTTAACTTTATATTTGTTTCTACAACCTGGAGAAATGCGCCGTTTTCACATATGTAGACAGTGGTAGTGTGCTGTAAATAACGAAAATGAGGATGAAAAGAGATTTTCCTTTTAATTAATGAATTACTTAATTCATTGGAATTTCCTCTTTCTAAGTCTGCTGTTGTTGGGTCGTGATGATGCAGACTTCTACCAGTGTTTCTGTGGTGATACTGACACCTACTGGTTCATCATTGTCTTGACTGATCCCAAAGAGAAACAACTAATCCATAGCAATAGTACGCTACATTCCCAGTACATTACTCATACATTAATACATTTATACATATATTTATCATTTATATTTTATTAACACTATTACATTACTGCACATACAAAGCATTTTAGAGCAATAGGATTAAATAATATTCTTGCTGCAGTTTAAACTAGGAAGGGAGATGTTTGTGTTGATATAATCCCAACTATGTCCATTTATTTTCACGTTTCAAACATTAGTGGCCAGCACATACACTTTCTGGCCTCAAGCCTTAGTTAAGGGTTCAACAATGAATTTGTGTTGGTTCAAATATAAATATTTTATCATTCTAGCCATACGAGAAATATAAAAATAGCCTTAAAATATCATTTTTTAGAACTGGATGTATGTAAGATATTAAATATGAAATGGCTTGGTTTAGGATGATGTATAGGTGAGATAGGTTTATGAACTTCACTTAAATAATTTAGATAACTGGATTCATTGTTTATTTAGGATACAGGAAGCATGACAGGTTCAATCTTCATTTTGACCCTGAAAGTCAACAACAAATGCACTGTTAGTTATTTAGTTAGTTAGTTACCTGAGTGTCCATCACTGACATCAAAATAATTTGTTTGATTGACATCTATTCACTTATTGGTTTTGAATGATAACTTATGAGGTCGTACTCACAGGTGATTGGTCCGACGGTGAGGGGTTTAAGGGGGGCGGAGGGGGTGACAGAGCGGTATTTCCTTTTGGCGCACACCTGAGGAGAGAGACGAGAAGGAGTCAGAGAGACCAGACACTGAGACAGAGAGACCAGACACTGAAACAGAATGGCAAGAAGGTGTCAGAGAGACCAGATACTGAGACAGAATGGCAAAAAGGCGTCAGAGAGACCAGATACTGAGAAAGAGAGATGAGAGACCAGACACTGAGACGAGGAGTCAGAGAGTCCTGACACTGAAACAGAACGGCAAGAAGGCGTCAGAGAGACCAGACACTGAGAAAGAGAGATGAGAGACCAGACACTGAGACGAGGAGTCAGAGAGTCAAGACACTGAAACAGAATGGCAAGAAGGTGTCAGAGAGACCAGATACTGAGACAGAATGGCAAAAAGGCGTCAGAGAGACCAGATACTGAGAAAGAGAGACGAGAGACCAGACACTGAGACGAGGAGTCAGAGAGACCAGACACTGAGGCAGAGAGACCAGAGAGAGTCTGAGAGACCAGACACTGAGACAGAGAGACCAGAGAGAGTCAGAGTGGCCAGGCACTGAGACAGAGAGACTCAGGAGACACAGAGAGACCAGACACTGACACAGAGAGACGAGAAGGAGTTAGAGAGACACTGAGACAGAGAGACCAGGGCCTGTATCCACGAAACATCTCAGAGTATTAGTGCTGATCTAGGGTCAGTTTCACATTTTAGGTCATAATGAATGACAATATATGGGCAGATTGGGCCCTGATCCTAGATCAGCACTCCTACTCTGAGACGCTTTGTGGATACGGGCCCAGAAAGACTCAAGAGAGCCTCAGGAGTCGGAGAGACTACACACAAAATGAGTGAGACTAGAGAGAGACCACAGACTGAGTGAGACCAGAGAGAGACCATAGACTGAGTGAGACCAGAGCGAGACAACAGACTGAGACCATAGACTGAGTGAGACCAGAGCAAGACAACAGACTGAGTGAGACCAGAGCAAGACCACAAACTGAGTGAGACCAGAGAAAGACCATAGACTGAGCGGATGAGTCAGCAGGAAAGATGCAGGACTCACTGGAGTGCAGGAGGAGCTCCTCTTGTCACAAAGGCTGAGTCTGCAGTGCAGGAAGACGTCCTGGTAGTCCCCCTGGTACAGGAACAGCAGAGCAGAGAAGCGAGCCCTGAGGGACGAGCCGTTCTCCTCCACCCTCACCTGACGGAATTCAGTCGGACATCTAGGAAACAGGGATGGCCAGGGTTTAAGGTAGATAACGCAACAAAAAATACACAAGGGTTCAGCTTCCCAGACACAGATTAAGCCTGGTCATCAACTAAACAACATTTTCAATGGAGAAGCTCCATTTAAAGGGTTGTTAGTCCAGGACCAGGCTTAATCTATGTCTGGGAAAACCTCCTCCATACATTCCGTATAAACCAAGACACACATACTTGTTCTGAATGACGTAGTGTCGCATGATGTCCTCAGGGTCGGGGGATTGCGTGGCATAGCAGTCCTCCAGAACGACCACGAAACGCTCCGTCTCGGACTCCTCTACGGACACACCCACGTGTAGCACGGAACCCACCGGCAAGGTGACTCCGCCCACTGGGTAAGCCTTTGTGAAGTTGTCGCTGTGGTACAGAGTCATGTTGGAGCCCACTTTGGAGCCCTTACCGACTTTGGAATCCTTCAGCCTGTCAAATGGGCGAATAGGAGATTTGGTTTTGTTAGATTCCAAATGAACAGAGTGAAAAACTCACAGACTTAGTAAATATCAAACTAAGTTTATTCACCCACTGAGTCATACAGCAGCATCAGACAAAGACATGATTCCACCAGTGGTAGTGTATAGACCCAAATTTGGGTGGAGCATCCTCCTTCCCTCTAAACATAACATGTTTATTGCTAGGCAGGAAGTTCATTCCAAGCTTAATTGCCTCCAGCATACACATTCCTCCTACAGATACCCATTAACTTCTGGTGAAAAAGCCAGACTATGGTACTCCATACCTGATAATTAACAATATTTCAAGTTTAGAGTCAGAACCCATCAGTTAATAAGAGATGCAGTCAGAGATGTTGAAGGACAAACAAAGTGCCTTGGGTGAGAAATGCACTTTACAGCTCAATAAAATGAGTTGTTATTATCATTAATAATAATAATATTAATAATGATAATAATGATGATAATAATAATAATAATGATAATAATAATAATGATAATGATAATAATAATGATAATAATAAATAAATAAAATGATAATGATAATGATGATAATAATGATAATGATAATAATAATGATAATAATAATAATAATAATAATAAATACACACTATTTTTGAATCTCTTTTCAAGACACCCAAAGTCACTTTAGATAGGCAAGATAAGTAATGAATATTATTATTATTATTATTATAATTTTAACACTATTACACAGCCAGCTTCAGCTACGTAGCTTGGTGGAACAACCTGAACAACCAGTACTGTGATAAGAGGACAGAGGAGGTGCTAAACTCTTCACTAGTTATCTGAAGGATTATCAAGAACAACAGGTTTAGAGTAATAACTGTCTATGTATTAACAGAATACTGACAGTTCAACATATGTTCGCCTGCATGGTTTTACATTGTGTTACATTGTGTTACAGGGGTGCAACTTTGGTTTTAGAAGTGGGGGGGCCATAATTATTATTGTTTTTAAATCCAGTTGGATAAACACTCCAAACAGCCTACCCGACTGCTCGGGAACTATGCACATGGTCCTAAAGTACACAGTTGCCTCGTATTGTATCACATTCCAATGATAAAGCTGGGGGGGACAAAAATGCCCCGTCCCAAGTGAAAGTTGTGCCCCTGTTGTGTTACATTGTCCATGTTTTACATTGTTTACTGTAACGTAACGTCTCCACTTACGACAGGTAGGGTTTGATGACCACATCCAGGCTGGTCTCTGATTCCAGAGGGTAGGCACAGGAGAAAGGCACGCTCACGGGTCGGGTGAAGGACACGTCGGGAATGTGGTAGATGAATAAACTGTTGGAAAAGATGGCGTCAGTTCCGTTTGTCTGGTAAAAGGGGGAAAAGGGAAGAAGATTAGAAGCCAGGAGAGGACCTCTGACCAGTTCTCAGAATAATACAATTCTTGGACTATTGTATTTCAGTTCATCTGTTCATAATTTTCTGTTGATGGCAACATGTCTCTCTAGCCAGAGTTCCGGTCTCTTTAGCTAAAACTACACTTGTTGCCACTCCTTGTCATTGCCAAAGAGACTGGCTTTCGGCAAAACCAATGCTCATTGTCCAGTCCTATTTACGGCGCAGTTGCTGATTGGTAGTTGGGAAAAAACATTAATATTTTCCATGCCAAAGTTACGGAACATGGGGTGAGCGCAAATTTGGCACAATATAGAATAAGAATCTTAAGAACAACAACAAACAATGCCGTGACGACCTGCTGCTGTAATTATCTTGTGAGAATGCAGTGTCAATCATAGAAATAAGAATGAATAGAAAGGGAGTCTCCATTCAAGTCAGTGGAGCTCCCAAGCTTGTAGTCCTAAAACCTGGAAATTAGTTACCTCTGGATGTGGAAAGACTACGGTTTTGGAATAAACGCTGAAAATAAGGTCTGAGGTTGACACAGGCTTACACATTTTGTTCTATGAGATAATATCAGTCAGTTAACATTAACTTTATGAATTATGAAGCCTTTATGTTTTGTTCTATCAGATAATATCAGTCAGTCAGTGTTTTTTATTACTACATAAATTCAACTTTAGGAAACTTTCTGAATGGACATAGAGATAATTAGCGGACTCACACACATACAGCACCTTCAGCAAGTCTTCACAACCCTTTCCTTCTTGTTGTTGTTGTTGCAGCTGAATTTAAAAAGGATTCAATTGAGATGTTGTCACTGGACCTCACACATTACCACATAATGTCAAAGTGGAATTAAGTTTTTCAAAATTTTTACAAACTATTTAAAATGAACAGCTGAAATGTCTTTAGTCAATAAGTATTCAACCCCTTTGTACGGCAATTTCAAACACTGATTCTGGCCACAAAGACCAGGGAGGTTTTCCAATGCCTCGCTAGGAAGGGCACCTATTGGAAGATGGGTAAACATTTTAAAAAGCAGACACTGAATAGCCCTTTGAGCATGGTTAAGTAATTAATTACAATTTGAATGGTGTATCAATACACCCAGTCACTACAAAGATACAGGCGTCCTTCCTAACTCAGTTGGCGGAGAGGAAGGAAACCGCTCAGGGATTTCACTATGAGGCCAATGGTGACTTAAAAAATGGACAGAGTGTAATGGCTGTGATAGCAGAAAACTGAGGATGACTCAACAACGTTCTACATACTGTAGTTACTCCACAATACTATCCTAAATGAGTGAAAAGAAGGAAGCCTGTACAGAATAAAAATATTCCAAAACATGCATCCTGTGTGTAACAAGTCGCTAACGTAATTCTACAGAAAGCAATTAACCTTTTGGCCTGAATAGAAACTGTTATGTTTGGGGCAAATCCAATACAACACATTACTGAGTACCAATTCCTATATTTTCAAGAATAGTGGTGGCTGCATCATGTTATGGGTATGCTTGTAATCATTAAGGACTGGAGAGTTTTTCAGGATGAAAAGTAACAGAGCTAAGCACACGCACAGTCCTAGAGGAAAACCTGGTTAAGTCTACTTTCCACCAGACACTTGGAGATGATATCACCTTTAAGCAGGACAATAACCTAAAACACCAGGCCAAATCTATGCTGGAGTTGCTTACCAAGAAGAAAGTGAATGTTCCTGAGTGGCTTAGTTACAGTTTGAATGAAATCAATTCAAAAATCTATGGCAAGACCTGAAAATAGTTTTCTAGCAATGGTCAACAACCAATTTGACAGAGCTTGAAGGATGTTAATAAGAATAATGGCAAAATGTTGCACAATCCAGGTGTGGAAAGCTTTAAGATACTTTTTTATATATTTCAATTTTATTTAACCTTTATTTAACTAGGCAAGTCAGTTAAGAACACATTCTTATTTACAATGACGGCCTAACAGTGGGTTAACTGCCTTGTTCAGGGGCAAAATGACCTTGAATTTATACATTGTCAGCTCTGGGATTCGATCCAGCAACCTTTCGGTTACTGGCCCAACGTCGGCTTACAGGTGTAATTGCTGCCAAAGGTGTTTCTACAATGTATTGACTCAGCGGTGTAAATATTTATGTAAATTTGCTTTTTCTGTATTTAATTTTCAATACATTTTCACTTTGTCATTATGGAGTATTGTGTGTAGATGCGTGGTATTTTTTATTTTTGTATCTATGTTGAATTCAGGCTGTAACACAACAAAATGTGAAGTCAAGGGGTATGAAATGCTTTCTGTAGGCACTGTACACCCTATAAGGAAACATCCATCAAATCCACCACCGCACCTCAGACACCTTCAAATGAAATTTCTCTGGCTGTAGTCCATCACAATAGGCCTAGGCTTCATTATAGCATAATGCTAAAATAATGTTTTCTATCAAATGAATTGACAAGGAAAGTTTGAAGGCAGGAGAAAGAGAGACAGCTACAGTGTTACTAGAGACGGTTATGTAATTATCGTCCCAGCATGTGCCTGATTTCAGAGGAAGATTGGCACAGGATACATTTTTACAAAACTGCTCCCTGTCAGTCATATTTTTTTTTTCATTCAGTTGAGTCTATGACGGAAGCCTGCTGGTTGTCACCAGGCGTGAAGATATTTCAACATCATGTCCAGATGATAAAAGGGCCTTTTAAAATGGCTACAAAGATCACTTGTGCTTCTAATGTGTATGTGTCGACATCTGCTGATTGAGCTGCTGGACAGCGTACTTGCACTTGATATGCATTTATGGATGAGAAAGTGAACTTTCCATGTCCAAAAATGAGCTGTGTTGAATGGGATTGCCCTACTTTGCAATCTGTTGGCTACGTCAACAGACAAGTTTTCATTAAATAGGCCTAGGCACTATACTTTTTTAGTGCACATTAAATTAAACTGACGCATTTGGCGATACTCAATTTCAATTCATTGGCACAACACGTGCGTCAGTCAAAATCTCTGGCTTGCATAGCACAGGTGGTGGTCACCTAAATTCAATGTAGGCTAGGCCTAATATATAGGCTAGCCAACAGATGGTGGATTAATAGCCAGCCTAGGAATTAACATCTAACTTACACATCCGTTACGGCATTTTAAAGTATTGATTAGGGACGTATTTGTTGAGGAATGTAACTGTTTCTCTGGGAGCAATTTGTGATGTTTTATTTGTGCTTCCATTGACTGTGTTTTTGTATTTTAATGTGTATACATACACACACTACCGTTCAAAAGTTTGGGATCACTTAGAATGTCATAGATTTTGAAAGAAAAGCACATTATTTGTCCATTAAAATAACATAAAATTGATCAGAAATACATTGGAGACATTGTTAATGTTGTAAATTGTACTGTAGCTGGAAACGGCAGATTTCTAATGGAATATCTACATAGGCGTACAGAGGCCCATTATCAGCAACCATCAGTCCTGTGTTCCAATAGCACATTGTGTTAGCTTATCCAAGTTAATCATTTTAAAAGGCTAATTGATAATTAGAAAACCATTTTGCAAATATGTTAGCACAGCTGAAAACTGTTGTTCTGTTTAAAGAAGCAATAAAACTGTCCTTCTTTAGACTAGTTGAGTATCTGGAGCATCAGCATTTGTGGGTTTGATTACAGGCTCAAAATGGCCAGAAACAAATAACTTTCTTCTGAAACGTGTCAGTCTATTTTTGTTCTGAGAAATGAAGGTTATTCCATGCGAGAAATTGCCAAGAAACTGAAAATCTCGTACAACGCTGTGTACTACTCCCTTCACAGAACAGCGCAAACTGGCTCTAACCAGAATAGAAAGAGGAGTGGGAGGCCCCAGTGCACAACTGAGCAAGAGGACAGTACATTAGAGTGTCTAGTTTGAAAAACAGACACCTCACAAGTCCTCAACTGGCAGCTTCATTAAATAGTACCCACAAAACACCAGTCTCAACGTCAACAGTGGAGAGGCAACTCCGGGATGCTGGCCTTCTAGGCAGAGTTGCAAAGAAAAAGCCATATCTCAGACTGGCCAATAAAAATTAAATGTTAAGATGTAGCAAACTACAGTAGTTCTGTCACTTACTTTTAGCAGTTAAGAATATAGATATATATTAGAGGAAAAAGTACCTTGCTCTTTCTTACTGGATATAAAATAGGCTTCAGGCTACAGTGCTCACAACGAACTGGCTGGGAAGTTTGAATGGCGAGAGCTTCTCTGGTGTGACGTGATCACATTGGCTGGTGATCAACATGCAATAAATGGAATGTTCATATTTGAAGATTGCCAAAAGGCCTGTGTCTTTGGCAATGACAAGGATTGGCAGTGAGTGAAATATTAGCTAAAGAGACTGGTATACAGGCTTATGTCTCACAGCAAGTGTTTTCTTTTGAAAGTTTCGGTGAGGAACGGGGTGAACAGGTCGGGTCTGTTCTCACCTCCAGAGTGTTTCCGCAGGCGCCCTCCTTGCGCTCCACCTGGTACCATACCATGCCGCCACGCTCTTTGTGAGCGTTACACCGGGGGTCGGCCAGGTTAGCGGTGGTGGCGTCCAGACCAGCGGCCTCCAGGTTAGTCCTGTTGAGACCCACCTGTACCAGGCTCCGACCACACACCACCTCTGGGCGCAGCGAAACAGGCTGATCTGTGAGAGAGAAAGAGAGCAAGAGAGGGATGAGACAAGAAAGATAACATGAAAGAATGTTGTTCAAGAACCCCAAATGAAAAGAAGGAATTACACATTCTCATATACACTCTTAGAAAAAGGGTTCCAAAAGGGTTCTTCGAATGTCCCCATAGGATAACCCTTTTTGGTTCCAAGTAGAACCCTTTTTGGTTCCAGGTAGAACCCTTTTTGGTTCCAGGAAGGGGTTCTACTTGGAACCCAATAAGGTTCTATCTGGAATCAAAAGGGTTATAGCTGGCACCAAAAAAGGGTTCTTCACACGGTTCTCTTACGGGGCCAGCCGAAGATCCCTTTTAGGTTCTAGATAGCACCTTTTTTTCTAGGAGTGTACAGTACATTGGTCCCTCAAACAGGTGTTTTCTGAGAACTCACCTGGCCTCTCACACCGCCAAGTGACCCCATCTGTGCTCACGCAGGTCTCCCCCACTCCGCAGGTACCACACATTGCTTTAGGCGTAGTCGTGGCAACCTGTGACTGTGTTGTTGTCGTGGTGCGATTGTTCTCTACTGGTGTTTCTGTAGTTGTGACTGGTTTTGGTGTTGTGGTGAGAGCTGACACATCTGGAACAAGGAGTTAAACAGGAGACACAGTTATGAGGGAACATTCATTGCTCATCATTAGAAAGAACTAGTATGCTGGTATTACCAGAATCATACAATACGCCTATATGAATGAATGGATGAATATGCTGAGTACTGTTGATATCTAGGGCCATAGAAGAACATCATGGTGTATATAACCAGCTTGGGAATGACTAAGCAGTAAACAGTTAAAAAAAGTAATACAATAACTTCAATTTAAAAGGCAGCCCAACAACAACAAGCCCCGCTCAAAACTTGGCAAAGCAGGGGGCGAAACCTTACATGCACAATAGGCGAAGTAACACCCGGGAGGCATGACGAACTTGTACACAAAGTAGTTCCCGGGGCAGGCCTTGACGTGGATTGGCTGAGACTGCACCCAGCAGCAGTCCCCATTGAAGCTGGCACAGACTGCACTCTGGACAATCTCATCCACCTGCTGGGGGGGAGGAAACGCCAGCCACAAGGGAGCCTGGGTGCCGCACATTAATGAATCCACACACTTGTCCGGCATGGACACGCTCTGGTTGCCGATGAACATGCGGTAATAGCCGTCCCAGTTGACGTTGCGGTCGCAGTGCTTGTTGCCTACGTCGTTGCTGGTGGAACGCCAGGCGTCGTTCAGGACCGTGTAGATCTTGCAGGGGTTGGAGCACTGCTGGATGCCATTGACCGTAATGCAGTCCTCCCCATCAGCACACTCGTTGAAGCCGCAGCTGAACCGGACATGGGCAAGGTTGGTGTTGGAGCGGCGGACACGGCGAGGGGCGTGGTGGTCGTCGGCGGCGGTGTGGCCAGGTAAGCAGATGAGGCCATCTCCGGAGAAGCCCTTCTTACAGGTGCATGTGATGTCACCTGCCATGGGCGAGGTGCGGCAAACGGCTTGTTCGTGGCATGCCTCGCAGCTGGTGACAATCGTACCTGTGTGAATTTGGGAATATATGGGTTCATCGTATTTTTAGGTTGAGGTATCATGATACACCTGAATTGTTTTGATGCCTCCATTTTAAGGTTCTGAGACTAAAGAGCAGAGAAAGTCAATTGTGTGGTGGGTTATATAATATTATACTGTATAAAAATACTTAATACATAATACATGTATCCCTACACTGTCAACTCTAACCAAATATATTTTAGTCAGAGTTAGATATGACAGAACTAAAATAAGACAAATAAACAAATGCTATATAGTTTATATCATATATAGTATTCATTATGTAATATACATAAATCATTTAATGTATTAAATATACAGTGCATTCGGAAAGTATTCAGACCCCTTGACCTTTTCCACATGTTTTTACGTTACAGCCTTATTCTAAAACGGATTAAAACGTTTTTTACCCTCAAGGACATTCAGAGACTTGTCCCGAAGCCACTCCTGTGTTGTCTTGGCTGTGTGCTTAGGGTCGTTGTCCTGTTGGAAGGTGAACCTTTGCCCCAGTCTGAGGTCCTGAACGCTCTGGAGCAGGTTTTCATCAAGGATCTCTCTGTACTTTGCTCCGTTCATCTTTCCCTCGATCCTGACTAGTCTCCCAGTCCCTGCCACTGAAAACATCCCCACAGCATGATGCTGCCACCACCATGCTTCACCGTAGGGTTTGGTGCCAGGTTTCCTCCAGATGTGACGCTTGGCATTCAGGCCAAAGAGTTCAATCTTGGTTTCGTCAGCCTAGAGAATATTGTTTCTCATGGTCTGAGAGTCCTTTAGGTTCCAGTCCAAGTGGGCTGTCATGTGCCTTTTACTGAGGAGTGGCTTCTGTCTGTCCACTCTACCATAATGGCCTGATTGGTGGAGTGCTACAGAGATGGTTGTCTTTCTGGAGCTATGTCAGAGTGACCATCGGGTTCTTGGTCACCTCCCTGACCAAGGCCCTTCTCCCCCGATTGCTCATTTTGCACGGGCGGCCAGCTATAGAAAGAGTCTTGGTGGTTCCAAACTTCTTCCTTATAAGAATGATGGAGGCCACTGTGTTCTTGGGGACTTTCAATGCTTTTTGTACCCTTCCCCAGATCTGTGCCTCGACACAATCCTGTCTCTGTGCTCTACTGACAATTCCTTTGAACTCATGGCATGGTTTTTGCTCTGACATGCACTGTCAACTGTGGGACCTTATATAGACAGCTGTGTGCCTTTCCAAATCATGTCCAATCAATAGAATTTACCACAGGTGGACCCCAATCAAGTTGTAGACGCATCTCAAGGATGATCAATGAAAACAGGATGCACCTGAGCTTAATTTGGAGTCTCATAGGGGCGGTTTCCCGGACACAGATTAAGCCTAATCCTGGACTAAAAAGTGCTTTCAATGGAGATTTTCCATTGATCTTGCAATTAGTCCAGGATTAGGCTTAATCTGTGTCCAGGAAACCGCCCCATAGGGTCTGAATACTTATGTAAATAAGTTATTTATGTTTTTTATTCAAATTCTAAAAACCTGTTTTCGCTTTGTCATTATGGGGTATTGTGTGTAGATTGATGAGGGAAAACAATTATTCAATCCATTTTAGAATGAGGCTGTAACGTAACAAAATGTGGTAAAAGTCAAGGGGTCTGAATACTTTCCCGAATGCACTGTATAGTATATTTATAGTATAGTATATGTATAGTATATTTGTGTGTACCTGAGGTATGTCCAGCGCTGGACAGAACCAGTAGAGGCACCAGCAGAGCTACCAGGATCATCCTCATCAACAGTAGTTATTTATACAGGGGCAGAAATGGGGAACACAACCTGAAGGAAAATACACTTATTATATTCATCCACACTTTATCCACAATTTACATATAGTCACTTTTAAATGCAAGTTTGAATTGATTTAATTTGACTGTATCTATACAAGTCATCCTATTGTGATAAAAAAAACATTTTATTTTCTGTCACAAGACTGCAATAAACCACATTACAAAACATCAAATGCAATAATAGATATTAAGCATGGACACACAAGTTCTCCGGAGGGTGTTATATCATCTCAAACTTAGTCAGTTCAGATATATTAATTTCACCAAACCAAAAAGATGTATCGTTGTTTAACCATACAGTATGAATAGTGATCTGAGAGGAGTACTGACTTACCAAATCTTGATGCTGACTGCTAGAACCCACCTGTAAGCTAGGCATTTATACACTGGTTATATGGGAGTGGGGATACGTGACACATTGTGCAATATTCCCAGGGACAATACCTTAGCCTGGGTCCCAGTCTGTTTAGCTCTCATTCCTCTCCTTGCCACTCCTTGTCATGATAAACAGTTTGGCAATGACAGAGTACAAGGAGTGGAATGTCATCAGAAACTGACTGGATTTCAGGCTAACAAAAGGTCTGGAAGTGGTTCAATCACAACTATAGATCCCAACTACAGTAGAATCTTAATTTGATCACTCTTTTGTTGCTGAACATTTCCCTGTGTATTTGAGTTATAAGAAGGCTTCTAAAGTTTGTAATTTCAACTTAGAAATGTCAGACTTGATTTTCTTTTACAAAAAATGTATCACCCTACAAAAATGTCCATTAATTATAATCCACATCATAATTCACATTTTCTGTTGCTGCAGGATTATTTTCCTTCTGTAGCAAACTGGCTAAAATTTCGATCCTACATCTGTATCAACGTTCAAATGTAAGGAATGCATGATCATAAAAACCTGGGGTGTGATTAAGGTAAAGTCTATATGCTCTGTTGGGTGGCGTCAGATAAATTTGATGTTTTCAAACTAATTAAGCGACAGGGCATGTGTGTGGTGGCTGGTGGGTGGCATTAGGTCAACACCGTATGATTCATGAGGTAAATAATGCCTCACAATATCCCAGAGAACCACTTAACATTTGGCTGACTTCTTACCTCAGGCTCTCTTATAAAGACAATGTGTAATGAGTTGCTGGTGCTCTTGGATAGGCCAACACCCTTGTTTTAATGTCATATCCGCCCTTCTTCAATCAGTTTTGTTCTTCTGTTTGTACTATAGATATGCCTGTTTCAACTGTGCCGTGCTGACAGGCTACCTCTAAGTGTTCTTGACATTGTTCCCTTTATCTTTCAGTTTTTTGTCTTCTGTTTGTACTGTAGATATGCCTGTTTCAACTGTGTCGCGCTCACGTAATACGTCTCCAACTAGTCACGCTGAATCAGCGGAATAATAACAAGAAAAGATCTGACCTGATCCCTTTGTCTGATTCCAAACCCTCTTTTCTTTAGATGACCAACAGTAGCCAGTTGTCATCATGATGACGTTATATCAACTATTCACGCTGAGGGAAAGGTGAACTGTTCCCACTCATCTAAACACAGACTCAAATGGCACCCTAGTCCCTATAAAGTGCACTACTTTTGTTTACTAAGATGGTCAAAAGTAGTGCACTAAATAGGGAATAGGGAGCCATTTGAAACGGAGCCATAGTGATCCACAGGCAATATCCCTCTCTCTATGGCTTATAGACGATACAGCAAGTGTTGTTATTTTGTTTTACTGTTAAGTCACTTCTACATGTTTGAGAGCTAGGTATTTCATGTTTAGAGTCCTGTGATGTTGGCACATACTTAAAAAGAATATGGTTTCACCCTTATAAGGGAGTACAAATAACAGTAAGCCTCAATCAATTAGAAAACCTTAGTAAATAACATACTCAACACCTTAGCAACAAGCCTAAATCCAAATATGGTCAAATCATGCAGCCTAAATGATACAATACAATACAACTTTATTTGTAAAGCACATTTAAAACAACCAAGGTTGACCAAAGTGCTGGACATATTTCGGACAGATTTATAAATCACGAGTAACAAAAAAACATTTATGGGACAAACTAGAAAATAGAATGCACAATACAATTCTCAAGCAGGTTTAAAAGCCAATGAATAAAAGTGAGTTTTAAGTCGTGATTTAAAAATGTGAAGACTGGGGGCCAATCTGACATGCAGAGACAAATCATTCCACAGCCTTGGGGCCACGACTGAAAATGCTCGATCTCCCCTATTTATCAACCGCGTTCTAGGGACAAAAAAAAGTAGCTGGTCAGCAGACCTTAGTGACCTCAGAGGATCGTGCGGCTTCAGTAGTTCAGAGATATAAGCTGGGGCTTGACCATAAAGGGATTTAAAAACAAACAACAGAATCTTAAAATGTATTCTAAAACAAACCGGTAGCCAATGAAGGGAGGCAAGAACAGGCGTAATATGATCTCGTTTGCGAGTTCCGGTAAGGAGTCGAGCGGCAGCATTTTGAACCATTTGTAATCTGGAGAGGGAGGCCTGGTTAATACCTACATATAAAGCATTACAATAATCCAGG
>QNTS01006639.1:47113-57396 GCA_003317085.1 Hucho hucho | reverse complement strand
TGTGGGTCTCTCCTCCCCTCCACAGAGAGTGTCGGGTCTCTCCTCCCCTCCACAGAGAGTGTCGGTCTCTCCTCTCCTCCCCTCCACAGAGAATGTGGGTCTCTCCTCCCCTCCACAGAGAGTGTGGGTCTCTCCTCCCCTCCACAGAGAGTGTCGGTCTCTCCTCTCCTCCCCTCCACAGAGAGTGTGGGTCTCTCCTCCCCTCCACAGAGAGTGTCGGTCTCTCCTCTCCTCCCCTCCACAGAGAATGTGGGTCTCTCCTCCCCAACATGTTCCTTTAGAGAGTGTTGATGAAGTGACCCGTGTCGTCAAGAGCAGAAGGAGGAAACACATTCCTAGCCCTGGCCCATATGTGGAGGAAGGCAGTGGGTGGTAGTGACGTAAAACACGGGAACAAGAAAATACTATTAACCCCTCAAAACAACATCCCTCTTGTTCTCACTGAATTCTCTCTCTCTCTCAAGCCAGGGAGTCTTAACAGGGTGCAGGGCCAGGTTTATTGATTTGAAACTGTGTTTTCTCCCTCACCTCACGTGAGGCATCTGTGTGCTGCCTGTCTCCCATGTGTTAAACCGTCTGAGGTGAGTTCAACAAGGCTTCTGTTTACTCCAAACATGTTTCCCTCGTAACAATTTCAGTTGGACGATTGGATTGAACATTCCAAATAACAACGATATTTATAGTGACAGTTTAGACCCCAAACTGACAATTACAATTTTCCTCACACTACCTTCTCAGACTGTTAACTGACGTTAGTGAATGTTCATGGCAAACTAAAAATGTATCAAAATATGTTAGCTACCATCCGCTAACTATTTTCCTTGTTGAACACACCCTGTCTTGGAGGGGTAGGTTATAGGAGGAGAGAATTGATTAACCGCTGTTGGCAAGTAACCTCATAGTATTGGTTGTTGTTGTTGCAGAGAACTATCGTTCTAGTATTTTGTTTTAATCGATCAACTTCCTTCTGTACCAGTTTTCAAGTTGTTGGCAGAACTACCCTCCCTGGCTCTAGGTGACTACTACTTGGACCTGTGGATCTTAGTGGCACACACACACACACACACACACACACACACACACACACCCCAGTGATTCCCTGTGGATGCAGTTGTCGTAGATCTCCCAATCTCAGCAGGGCGTTGTGTTATTACAGAGAACCTGGTTAAGAGGACCATGACGCACTGTGGTACTCTAGACGGCTACAGTAAAGCACACAGAACACAGGGGCATTGTTCAAATCATCCAGAACACACACACACACACAAACACTGTACGCACACACACACACTATGAAGCCCTGTCGTATAGCACGCTGAAGCAGGTTGTCAGGTGAAGCCGTGTCTACGGTTTGAGCCGTATTCGTTGATGTTGACAGGAGATGAATACATTAGTACATTAAATCACATGTCAACCATAGGGGAGGGTTATCAAATCAAAAACATTTTTATTGGTCACATACACATGGTTAGCAGATGTTAATGCGAGTGTAGCGAAATGCTTGTGCTTCTAGTTCCGACCGTGCAGTAGTATCTAACAAGTAATCCAACAAATTCACAACAACTACCTTATACACACAAGTGTAAAGGAATGAATACGAGTATGTACATATAAATATATGGATGAGCGATGGCTGACCGGTGTAGGCAAGATGCAGTAGATGGTATAGAGTACAGTATATACATATGAGATGAGTAATGTAGGATATGTAAACATTATATAAAGTTGCATTGTTTAAGGGACTAGTGCTACATTTATTACATCCAATTATTAATTGTTAAAGTGGCAAGAGATTTAAGTCAGTATGTTGGCAGCAGCCACTCTATGTTAGTGATGGCTGTTTAACAGTCTGATGGCCTTGAGATAGAAGCTGTTTTTCAGTCTCTCGGTCCCAGTTTTGATGCACCTGTACTGACCTCGCCTTCTGGATGATAGCGGGGTGAACAGGCAGTGGCTCGGGTGGTTGTTGTCCTTGATGATCTTTTTGGCCTTCCTGTGACATCGGGTGGTGTAGGTGTCCTGGAGGGCAGGTAGTTTGCCCCCGGTGATGCGTTGTGCAGTCCTCACTACCCTCTGGAGAGCCTTACGGTTGTGGGTCGGAGCAGTTGCCGTACCAGGCGGTGATACAGCCTGACAGGATTCTCTCGATTGTGCATCTGTAGAAGTTTGTGAGTGTTTTTGGTGACAATTTCTTCATTCTCCTGAGGTTGAAGAGGCGCTGTTGCGCCTTCTTCACCACGCTGTCTGTGTGGGTGGACCATTTCAGTTTGTCCGTGATGTGTACGCCGAGGAACTTAAAACTTTCCACCTTCTCCACTACTGTCCCGTCGATGTGACGTTTTGTGAGGCTATTTTCTTGATACCACACTACGAGGGCCCTCACCTCCTCCCTGTAGGCCGTCTCGTAGGTGTTGGTAATCAAGCCTACCACTGTAGTGTCGTCTGCAAACTTGATGATTGAGTTGAAGGGTAGTGAGCACGGCCCAGTACATCACTGGGGCCAAGCTTCCTGCCATCCAGGACCTCTATACCAGTAGGTGTCAGAGGAAGACCCTAAAAATTGTCAAAGACTCCAGCCACCCTAGTCATAGACTGTTCTCTCTGCTATCGCACAGCAAGTGGTACCATAGTGCCAAGTCGAGGTCCAAAAGGCTGTGAGTGTTATCCACTCTGGAGCAGGCAGGATGTGTAATTTGTGGGAGTCCCTGCCACCCGGGGGCCTGTATGCTATCACAGCTAGGCCCTCCGACCTATCACAGCTAGGCCCTCATGCTCACCTCACACACTCTTCCACCCAGCAGGGGAAGTGTTGGGCCTCATCCCCCCCGACATGACAAGCAGCCCTATTGTATAATATACAACATTATTACACTCTGTATTCTTCCCTCCACTTACCTTCTTTCTCTGTGGAGGCTATATACAGGGTGTTACGGTACGGACTCAACGTGGAGGCTATATACAGGGTGTTACAGTACAGGGTCAATGTGGAGGCTGTGTACAGGGTGTTACGGTACAGAGTCAATGTTGAGGCTATATACAGGGGGTACCGGTACAGAGTCAATGTGGAGGCTATATACAGGGGGTACCGGTACCGAGTCAATGTGGAGGCTAAATACAGGGGGTACCGGTACAGAGTCAATGTGGAGGCTATATACAGGGTGTAACAGTACAGGGTCAATGTGGAGGCTGTATACAGGGGGTACCAGTACAGAGTCAATGTTGAGGCTATATACAGGGTGTTAAGGTACAGAGTCAACGTGGAGGCTATATACAGGGTGTTACGGTACAGACTCAACGTGGAGGCTATATACAGGGGGTACCGGTACAGAGTCAATGTGGAGGCTATATACAGGGGGTACCGGTACAGAGTCAATGTGGAGGCTATATACAGGGGGTACCGGTACAGAGTCAATGTGGAGGCTATAAACAGGGGGTACCGGTACAGAGTCAATGTGGAGGCTATATACAGGGGGTACCGGTACAGAGTCAATGTGGAGGCTGTATACAGGGGTACCGGTACAGAGTCAATGTTTCGACCAAGGGCTCTTGGCAAAGGTAGTGCACTATGGTGGACGATTGAGACGTAGAAAATGCCTTTCCTACACACCATTGGTGTTCAGACTAACCTTATTCAGTCGTGTAATTGCGCTCTGCAGGTGTGGACCACATTTCAGTCATCCTCTGAAAACCACAGATTTTCTCGTTCTCGTTCTCGTTAAAAGTGTTTTTAATACGTTTATCTTAATCCATCTCTTTAAATACGGTGTTTTGTCGACAGACTCATTTGAAAACACGAAGAGAACGCTCACGTGCAAAATACTACAGTTTACTACAGTATACTACAGTACTTACTATAGAATTTAATTGAATTCTGTAGTAAACCGCATTTAACTGTAGTATACTGTAGAATCCTATACTTCACACAGCAGTATCTCTCGATCATGTAGTGCTTATTATAGAATTTTGTAGTATTCTGGAGAATGCTGTGCTACACACTTTAGTATCCCTCAATCATTAGGGTGGCAGGGTAGCCTAGTGGTTAGAGTGTATGGGCGCCAGGTAGCCTAGTGGTTAGAGTGTAGGGGCGGCAGGTAGCCTAGTGGTTAGAGCGTAGGGGCGCCAGGTAGCCTAGTGGTTAGAGCGTAGGGGCGCCAGGTAGCCTAGTGGTTAGAGTGTAGGGGCGCCAGGTAGCCTAGTTGGACTAGTAACCCTAAGGTTGCAAGATCGAATCCCTGAACTGACAAGGTAAAAATTGGTCATTCTGCCCCTGAACAAGGCAGTTAACCTTCTGTTCCTAGGCTGTCATTGTAAATAAGAATGTGTTCTTAACTGACTTGCCTAGTTAATATTAGGGAGTGTTTGGAGTTTTGGAGAGTCTGGCGTGACCAAAATAAAATGCCTGGTACTCAGGCCCAGAAACTAGGATATGCACATAATTAGTAGTATTGGATAGAAAACACTCGGAAGTTTCTAAAATTGTCAAAATAATGTCTGTGAGTATAATAGAACTGATTTGTCAGGAAAAATCCATCTGGAATAATGTGATTCTGTCAAGTGACTCTTTTCCCGTTGACTTGGTGTTGAAAGGAGGGGAATCCAGCTCTCAGGTTGCAGTACCTATGGCTTCCACTAGATTTCAACAGTCTTTAAACAAGGTTTCAAGCGTTTATCTTGAAAAATCGAGGAGTTTTTCCAAGTGGAGTGAGGAAGTGACTTTTCTCTTTTACGTGCGGGACCGTGAGCGTGCGCCTCGGTTTTTTCCTTTTCTATCGCCCAGGATATTATCCGTGTGAAATATGATCGTTTATATACATATTAGTGTTTGAGTTGTTTGGACAAAGTTTATAGGTATATTTTTAACTCTTTCTATGTCTTCTATATTGGACGAGTGGGACGATGGATTTCTGAACAAAACGTGCCAACCAAACGGAGCTTTATGGATATAAAGAGGGACTTTATCGAACAAAAGGACCATTTATTGTGTTGCTGGGACCCTTCGGATTGCCATCAGAAAAAGATCTTCAAAGGTTATTTTATCGCTTTTTATCGCTTTTTCTGACACCCGTGCTGGTTATGTTATTATGCTAATGCAGGAAATATGCTGGCCGCTGTCCTCAGACTATCAAATGTTATGCTTTCGCCGTAAAGCCTTTTTGAAATCTGACAACGCTGTTAGATTACCAAGATTCTAAGCTTTTGAAGAGTGTGCAACACTTGTATTTTCATGAATGTTTTATAATTTAAATTCGGCGCTCTGAATTTTTCCGGATGTTGTCGTAGGTGGGGCGCCTACGACACTGCTCCCTTAAATAAAGGTAAAAATAAAATCTAGGTTTACAATAATATTTGGTACTACACTGTACGATACTGTAGGATACTATACTACCACTGTAGTATCCCCCTCGGTTGTGTAGTGCTTACTTTAGAATGCTGTGTAATACTATACAACACACCCAAAACACATCTCCAGGCTGTTTGACCAAGAAGGAGAGTGATGGAGTGCTGCATCAGATGACCTGGCCTCCACAATCACCCGACCTCAACCCAACTGAGGTAGTTTGGGATGAGTTGGACCGCAGAGTGAAGGAAAAGCAGCCAACAAGTTCTCAGCATATGTGGTAACTCCTTCAAGACTGTTGGAAAAGCATTCCAGGTGACTACCTTATGAAGATTGTTGAGAGAATTCAAATATGTCATCAAGGCAAAGGGTGGCTACTTTGAAGAATCTAAAATATAAATATATTTTGATTTGTGTTAACACTTTTTTTTGGTTACTACATGATTCCATATGTGTGCTCATAGTTTTGATGTCTTCATTATTATCCTACAATGTAGAAAATAGTAAAAATAAATAAAAACCCTGGAATGAGTAGGTGTGTCCAAACTTTTGCCCTTAGATCTCCAAATGCATAAGTGGAGAATAGCATGCTATTCTCATGCCTAAGTTCAAGGTCAGAATGCGTAGAGAGAAAGAAAGAAAAGGGAATTCTGTTCCATTTACGAGCGCTTAACTAAAGTTGGAATCCCCCCCATGTATGGAATAGGGTGCCATTTGCGACTCATACAGAGAAAGACTGAATGGAATCCTATCATGGCTTTATTGAGTGTTCAGACTAACCTGCTTCTTTAGGGAGTACTGTTTTCAGGTCAAACTCAATATTTGTGTAAAACCCATGTCTGAACCCCAAATGGAACCCTATTAGTTACACTGTACACAGATGTGGGATCTTAATTCGATCACTCTTTTGTTACAAGAATTGCAAACCCGTCCTGTAATTGAGTTTTAAAAAGGCTTCTAAAGTTTGTAATTTCCACTTAGAAATGTAAGTCTTGATTCGGCCTAACGAAAACTGTATCATCCCCTGCAAAAATGTTAATTAGTTATAATCCACATAATAGTTCACATTTCCTGGTGTTGCAGGATTATTTTCCTGCTGTTGCGAACTGGCTCAAATTAGGATCCTACATCTGTAGCGCCCTGGTCAAAAGTAGTGCATAGGGCACAGGGACAAAGCAGGGAATAGGGAATAGGGTCAAAGCAGGGCATTGGGTCAAAGTAGGGCATTCGGTCAAAGCAGGGCATAGGGTCAAAGCAGGGCATAGGGTCAAAGCAGGGCATAGGGTCAAAGTAGGGCATAGGGAATTTGGTGAAAATTGTCCGTATTGGGAACAGTTCCACTTAATGAAAAAAGATTATTGTTTTAGATGAACATTGTCTCTAGAGACCTCCCGAATTTGGTCAAGGGCACGCGCGTATTCTTTCTGAAATCACTGGTAGTACCCAAACTATAGAATTGATTATTAAATTGACTTACTGAAATCAGTTGCCATCCCTCAATTGTTTGCGGATGATGTGTCTCCTCCTGGGCAGCTCACAGTAAGGGTCTGGTCTGGGCGGGTCCTCATCCTCTTTTGGTCAGACGGGAATTTCCCTCACGCTTCATAAAATGCGCTACCAGATTTCCTCGCTGACCCCAACTGGAAAGCTTCTCAGGTTGAATGAATCACTGTTCGTGACACCAAATTGTTGTGGAAATTCACTATGATGTCATGGAAAATTACCACCAGGGACACTCAAAGTCTTAAATGAATCATCCTTTCTTATCAGCGTATTGGAGATGTTCGAACCAACTCAATGCACCATAGTACACATGTCAATCAGGAGCTATGCTGGGGCAGTCCCAACTCAATGCACCATAGTACACATGTCAATCAGGAGCTCTGCTGGGGCAGTCCCAACTCAATGCACCATAGTACACATGTCAATCAGGAGCTCTGCTGGGGCAGTCCCAACTCAATGCACCATAGTACACATGTCAATCAGGAGCTCTGCTGGGGCAGTTCCAACTCAATGCACCATAGTACAGATGTCAATCAGGAGCTCTGCTGGGGAAGTCCCAGCAGTTGTCTTAGATACAACTAAACACAGACAAGTTATATTAGCATTATTTAGCATAATAATTAATCATCACCATTTTGTTTCGTTCATGTGACCAACCAAAATAGGATTTCATAACATGTGACAGACCAATACCTCACAAGTCTTCTTCTCTCCAAGCTGAGACCTTGAAACTGAGATATCTTTTGTTCTCAAAACAAAGGTTTGGGCGTACCGCCAAATTGCAGCTACTGATAGTGAGGATTCGTTCAGTCAGTCATGATGAATGAACACAGAGAACAGTTGTTAGAAAAACACATGAACTAGTTATTAGAAAAACACAAACTTGAACATTGTCCAGCACACACGAAAAGTTGCATAGAAACAACAACTTGGACCTAAAAGACACCCACTATATTTTCCCAAGAAGAGGCAAACAAAAGAAAAACCCAGACCAAACTAAAAGACAGGAAGCAAACCAAAAAGTGGCGAAAAAAACAAAACCATGGAATTATAGTTTATTTTTAATAGAAATCAAATAGGTACACTAAAGATGTTAACCTTCCATATCTCTCAAGACAACTGGAGCCACTCTTAAATATCACCTGGGCCAGCACAGTTGAAACACCTTCAGACTAACGAGATGGACAAGCCAGCACAGGTGTAACACATACTGACTAACGAGGTGACACCAACGTCAAACCTCAAAATATAAATGGAAAATGTTTAACAAATTGTCTCATTAAGAAACAGCTATGTTGAATCTAAACCCGGCCAATACAGATGCAAGTAGCGCATTGGCTGTTCATTGCAGAAAGTGTACACATGGTAGTAAAACAGTTTTACTGTAGTGTACTGGACTCTGCTGTACAGAGTGGAGAGGTTTAAGAAACATTAGTCTACTGTACTGTACCGTGCTTTCCAAACTTGTGAAACATAGATGTCTATGATTGTTTCAGATTTGGTCCAGTCTAGACAGGACCAAATCTAAACCAATCATAGACATCTATGTTTTGGCAAATCAAGGTCGATCTGGACCGAACCAAATCGGAACCAATTATAGACGTCTATGATTAGTTCAGATTTAGTCTGAACCGGACCAAAATTCATCGTCCGTCGACAAGATTCCCTAAAAACACAACACTTGGAGGGAGTCTCGGATATTTGGGGGGGATTTCTTTCCAAATGCTCACTCAGCCAACTCATTCAGTGCTTTGAGAGTCACTTACAGGAACTGGTATGTGATTTATGTAAACAGCTGTTGATATTCACCCCTGCCCCCCCCCCCCATCTTTAAAAGGGGCAATCCATATGTTTTGCACAGATGCACATAGCCGATAACGATGGAACTTAATCTTACGAGTGTTTTGACGATGCATTGTTTTTATAACGGATGAAGAACTCATTTTCTAAAACACCACGCAGGGAGAACTTTCTATAAGTTTGTCATTGGACTGATAATATGTAAATAAAGATGTTCTCCATTCAAATCTTACCTTAACATTAGATATTGATGACAGAAAATAGAGAATGATAGAGAAACTATCACCTACGGCTGCAAATATTGAGGCGATGCTGTAAATCGAATATATACGGCACATGATTGCACACATGTTGTTATTTGAGGCAATAATTTGACAGTTGCCTTGAATTAACATGAACTTGATATTGATATGATAGAAAATAATTAGGCCGTTGTAGCCTACTGTACTTCATTTGAAGCATCTTTTCCCCTTTGCTTGTTTAATAGAGTGCCATCGGGTTCTGGGTCACCTCTCTGACCAAAGCCCTTCTCCCCCGATTGCTCAGTTTGGCCGGGTGGCCAGCTCTAGGAAGAGTCTTGATTGTTCCAAACCAAGGCCACTTTCTTCTTGGGGACCTTCAATGCTGTAAACATTTTTTGGCACCCTTCCCCAGATCTGTGCCTCGACACAATCCTGTCTCGGAGCTCTACGGACAATTCCTTCGACCTCATGGCTTGGTTTTTTGCTGGGACGTGGACTTTGAGCTGATCAAGATTTTGGGCAAGGTGGGAGGCAAGCTGGAGGAACACCCACCTCATCAAGGGAGTCATCATAGACGAATTTACATCGCTCTTATCAATCGCTCTCATCAATTTATAAATGACAGAGCATGAAGAATGCTGTTATTTCTATCTGACAACGGAAAGTAAATGCTTTTTCCACTTGGAAAGGAAATCTTATTAATGGCTTCGTCGAGCGTAAAGGTGGTGGAATTATGATGGAATCAGGTTAGAATACGTCGAACCTGTTAGACACACCTTTACCGCACCTTTATTTCCACACAGAACGAATAGCTATTCTCATTCGCGCAAGTCCCAGGTCAGAAACGGGGGAATAACGTTCCATCTAGGCTCGTTTAACTCAGGTCGGATTCAGACCCATACTCCGATAGAAGCGTTTTATGTTCACGTTCTCCATTCTGTTTTTTCGTTCTGTGATCTGTTGGAGTTTTAAAAGGTGCAGGAACGAGGGTCATGACTGGGAGACAGGAAATGTATCCTGAAGAAAAAAAAAAAAAAAAAAAAAAGAACAATGCAAAGGAAATGAAAACAGGGAATATTTGCAATACAAGTCACATTGAATAGAGCAACCCAGGAAGCCTGTCTTTCTCTTCAGTCTGGAGTGGATTCCAATGGCAGTAGAACACTGCTAGTTTTTAACAGAGTACTGTATATTATATATATATATATATATATATAACTTCTACACTCTGATCCAAGGTCAGGTTTGCATCTTTCACCACCACTATAATCAGGGTCACACAGAGTGACCATTAACGTTAGAATGTAGGGTTGGTGAGGTGATCCTAGGCCTGTGTCTGATGGTATTATCTGGGAGGATGAGCTGATCCTAGACCAGTACTTGATGGTATTATCTGTGAG
>QNTS01006639.1:17474-27761 GCA_003317085.1 Hucho hucho | reverse complement strand
TAACAGACAGGGTGAGTAAGGAATGCTACTGGGGTCTATGTATTCTATAACAGACAGGGTGAGTAAGGAATGCTACTGGGGTCTATGTATTCTATAACAGACAGGGTGAGTAAGGAATGCTACTGGGGTCTATGTATTCTATAACAGACAGGGTGAGTAAGGAATGCTACAGGGGTCTATGTATTCTATAACAGACTGGGTGAGTAAGGAATGCTACTGGGGTCTATGTATTCTCTATAGAGAAATGACTTTAAACAACAGGTTTCATATTTTGACTAGTTTATGTCCCAATGACAGTTTGTACAGAATTGAATTTTTCAATGCAACAGGTCAAACTGACAATATTTATTTTAGAAGGTGCCTTTTCAGCTTGAATATGTATCGATCATCTGATGTGTCTGAAGTATAATTCTGTGTGTGACTGTTTTCCCCACCTCGAGTGGTATTATTTATAATTGCTGTTGATGTTTTGTTTTCTTTGTTTTTGTCTTGCTTCAATTAACAAATCTCACCAGATTGGGTCTGCTGGAAGGTGGGGATTTCTCCCTAAGGGTTAACCCTCTGACTCCCTGACCCCTGTATCTCTGCAGTGAGATCGCCAAGACGATAGCCAATTTGGAGAAGAACATTTAAAAAAAAAATAATAATAAAAATCAACTGTGTGTTATTCTCTTTGACATTTGCTAACCTGCTACTAGCTAGATGCTGCTGTTGTGCAGCAACCGAGTTGCTGGTCCCGGGTATAAGAACTCTGAGATTCGGCTGAAAGGATAAACAGCATTGGCTCTGTATTGACACATGACCGCACCACCCTCCCGGGGAGCCCTGGCCGGTTGCAGTTGTCGTACCAGGAGGTGATACAGCCCGACAGAATGCTCTTGATGGTGCATGTGTAGATGTTCGTGAGGGTCTAAGGGGCCAAGGGGAATTTCTTCAGCCTCGTGAGGCACCGTTGCACCTTCTTCACCACACTGTCTGTGTGGATGGACCATTTCAGGTCCTCAGTGACGTGTACGCCTTAGGAACTTGAACGTTTTTTGTCGATGTGGATGAGGGGCATACTCTCTCTGCTGTCTGCTGTAGTCTACGATCTGCTCCTTCGTTTTGTATAAACTTCTCGCCCGGAGAGAAAGATAACTAATCATGTCCTACTCTCTCAGGACTGGTGGAGATCTTATCAGATCTGTGTCTGGTGCCACAGAATCATAAGTCTTACTACGCATGCTGGAGCGCCGTGGACAGTCTATGAAACATAGTAGAATATCTCGCCACGGCTTTAACAGTAGCGCGAACTGTGATCAAATGCATTGGTAAAGTGTGCACACAGACTATAGGAATTAACCTCTAAAGGATACCATCTACTGTTAAACACTCATCCATTCAATGCAATGCAGGTACTTATAAATAACATGCACATGGAGTATCTGAAATGTACACAAGCTGCAGCAGTGCTACACAGCTACAGATGAAACAAGGTAATTGCTCGCAGTCAATCACCGGAACGTAGGGTCAACCATCCCGTCAATAAACCCCACAACTCACTTCTTAAAATGCACACGCAATCTTCCTAAAATAAACACACTGGTAACGTGGTCAGCAGCCAAGTCTTATGTCGTTCTTCTTCTTCTTCTTCTTTGGGGATTGGTTGATGTCATCCAACTTTTAAGGTGCACCGCCATCTACTGTACTGGAGTCCCGGCCTACCTAGTGTACTGGAGTCCCAGCCTACCTACTGTACTGGAGTCCCGGCCTACCTACTGTACTGGAGTCCCGGCCTACCTAGTGTACTGGAGTCCCGGCCTACCTAGTGTACTGGAGTCCCGGCCTACCTACTGTACTGGAGTCCCGGCCTACCTAGTGTACTGGAGTCCCGGCCTACCTAGTGTACTGGAGTCCCGGCCTACCTACTGTACTGGAGTCCCGGCCTACCTAGTGTACTGGAGTCCCGGCCTACCTACTGTACTGGAGTCCCGGCCTACCTACTGTACTGGAGTCCCGGCCTACCTACAGTAAATTCTCATCATTAGTCATGTTCCTCTAAAAAAAGTGAAATAGGGCCCTTAGACACCACTTCCCTTTCCTCCCCCCACTACACCACCCATGCCCCAACCACGTCCAGCCTCTCGAACCCATTCACACAGTCTCTCCCTGTCTACGTCATGCAGTTCACAAAGCATCAACACCATCAGAGGATGTGAGCGGAGCTGGAGCAGAGCGAGGAGTGAAGCGGGCCCAGTTTGACTGGAGTCCGGTCTTCTCAGCCCCGCTCCAATTTTTCTCTAGTAGCGCTCATTTCACTAGCTCAGGGCATGCCCGGCCTTGCATGCAATTGTAGTCTACTTGTGTAACGCTATAGTCCCTTGCTTTAGCTACTGTCATCTAGTATGCTACAAAAAAATAAAGAAACTGATCAAACTGATAGAACAGGTGAAAAACATTAATTTTGGCACAATAGGACTGGCATATTACCTCTTTCAAGCAAGCAAAGGGTGGCAATTTGAAGAATCTCAAATATAAAATATATTTTGATTTGTTTAACACTTTTTTGGTTACTACATGATTCCATATGTGTTATTTCATTGTTTTGATGTCGTCACTATTATTCTACAATGTAGAAAATAGTTTTTAAAAAAAATAAAGAAAAACCCTTGAATGAGTAGGTGTTGTAAAACTTTTGACCGGTAATGTATAGAGTTCCACCTGTTATTTTCCAGGTCTCTCAGAGGTAATCCATACAGGGTAGAGTTACAGAGGGTTTTTTTTTTTCAGATGGAGTATTAGGTTGTACTGTAATTCATATCTGATAAAAAATGCTTGTTCTTTAATTCAGGTATGTGGTCAGCATGAGTTCAGAATTGATTTAAAAGTTTTGCAGACACCACAGACAGTCCACACACACACACACACACACACACACACACACACACACCTATTGTTCTTTCGATTGAGTGATTAAAATATAGATCAGGGTCTGTATTGAATCAGACATTAGAAGAATATTAGGCTACATTGTCCCCAATGGTCTCTAAGCAAAAAAATGACCTGCATTTGCACTCGAGATAAGAGTAGATGAAACACGCTACCAAAGCCTCATTGAATCAGTTCAAAATTCAAAGAATATTAGTTGCTCTTTGTCCCCGGTGACCAGTGTTATGACTTGACCTGCGTTTGCACTCGAGCGAAAGAGTAGTTGATGTGAATAACACAGGAAAGCAACAAGACACACGCTAAAGACTCTGATAGATGTTGACTCTCTCACATTTGACTTAGCTCGTTAGCATAAAACTAAGGGTCTGCTAATCAACGTTTTTTCAGATGTGAATAAAAACATCTGGCCTGCGCAGCTGGTTGTTACGGTCTGAGTGTCACAACCAAGGCTCATACTAAACAAAGCAGACAGCAGTTATTTTTTAAGATAAAACATGTAAATAATGGAAAACTGAAATCACCGTGTTATCCCAGGGTGATTAACGGGCAGTAGGCACACAGAAATGAGGTGGCAATGATGGCTCATTAGAATATGTCAAAATAGTGACATAGAGCTATTGTCAGTGAGCTTAGCTGACATAATACTTTTTATTTTATATTTTTTTATTTTCCCCATAATGATATCACAATACCCCATAATGACATCACAATACCCTATAATGACATCACAATACCCCATAATGACATCACAATACCCCATAATGACATCACAATACCCCATCATGTTATATTTATTCCACCTTTATTTAACCAGGTAGGCCAGTTGAGAACAAGTTCTCATTTACAACTGCGACCTGGCCAAGATAAAGGGAAGCAGTGCAACACAAACAACAACAGAGTTACACATGGAATAAACAAGCGTACAGTCAATAACACAATAGAAGAAAAAAAAAAGAAAGTCTATATACAGTGTGTGCAAATGGCGTGAGGAGGTAAGGCAGTAAATAGGCCATAGTAGCGAAGTAATTACAATTTAGCAAATTAACACTGGAGTGATAGATGTGCAGATGATGATGTGCAAGTAGAGATACTGGTGTGCAAAAGAGCAGAAAAGTAAATAAAAACAATACGGGGATGAGGTAGGTTGATTGTGTGGGCTATTTACAGATGGACTATGTACAGCTGCAGCGATTGGTTAGCTGCTCAGATAACTGATGTTTAAAGTTAGTGAGGGAGATATAAGTCTCCAGCTTCAGCGATTTTTGCAATTCGTTCCAGTCATTGGCAGCAGAGAACTGGAAGGAAAGTAGGTGTTGGCTTTGGCTTTGGGGATGACCAGTGAGATGTACGTGCTGGAGCTCGTGCTACGGGTGGGTGTTGTTATCGTGATCAGTGAGCTGAGATAAGGCAGAGCTTTACCTAGCAAAGACTTATAGATGACCTGGAGCCAGTGGGTCTGGTGACGAATATGTAGCGAGGGCCAGCCAACGAGAGCATACAGGTCACAGTGGTGGGTGGTATATGGGGCTTTGGTGACAAAACGGATGGCACTGTGATAGACTGCATCCAGTTTTCTGAGTAGAGTGTTGGAGGCTATTTTGTAAATGACATCGCCAAAGTCAAGGATCAGTAGGATAGTCAGTTTTACGAGGATATGTTTGGCGGCATGAGTGAAGGAGGCTTTGTTGAAAAATAGGAAGCCGATTCTAGATTTAATCTTGGATTGGAGATGTTTAATATGAGTCTGGAAGGAGAGTTTACAGTCTAACCAGACACCTAGTTATTTGTAGTTGTCCACATATTCTAAGTCAGAACCGTACAGAGTAGTGATGCTAGTCAGGCGGGCGGGTGTGGGCAGCAAACGGTTGAAAAGCATGCATTTAGTTTTATTTGCGTTTAAGAGCAGTTGGAGGCCACGGAAGGAGTGTTGTATGGCATTGAAGCTCGTTTGGAGGTTTGTTAACACAGTGTCCCGAAGAAGGGCCAGATGTATACAGAATGGTGTTGTCCGCATAGAGGTGGATCAGGGAATCACAAGCAGCAAGAGTGACATCGTTGATATATACAGAGAAGAGAGTCGGCCCGAGAATTGAACCCTGTGGTACCCCCATCGAGACTGCCAGAGGTCCGGACAACAGGCCCTCCGATTTGACACACTGAGCTCTGTCTGAGAAGTAGTTGGTGAACCAGGCGAGGCAGTCATTTGAGAAACCAAGGCTGTTGAGTCTGCCGATATTAATATGGTGATTGACAGGGTCGAAAGCCTTGGCCAGGTCAATGAAGACGGCTGCACAGTACTGTCTTTTATCGATGGCGGTTATGATATTGTTTTGTACCTTGAGCGTGGCTGAGGTGCACCCGTGACCAGCTCAGAAGCCGGATTGCACAGCGGAGAAGATACAGTGGGATTCGAAATGGTCAGTGAACTGTTTATTAACTTGGCTTTCGAAGACTTTAGAAAAGCAGGGCAGATTGGATATAGGTCTATAACTGTTTGGGTCTACAGTGTCACCCCCTTTGAAGAGGGGGATGACCGCGGCATCTTTAAAATCTTTAGGGATCTCGGACGAGGGATTTACAGCATATACTGTACAGTCGTGGCCAAAAATTTAGAGAATGACACAAATATTCATTTTCACAAAGTCTGCTGTCTCAGTTTGTATGATGGCAATTTGCATATACTCCAGAATGTCATGAAGAGTGATCAGATGAATTGCAATTAATTGCAAAGTCCCTCTTTGCCATGCAAATGAACTGAATCCCCCAAAAACATTTCCACTGCATTTCAGCCCTGCCACAAAAGGACCAGCTGACATCATGTCAGTGATTCTCTCATTAACACAGGTGTGAGTGTTGACGAGGACAAGGCTGGAGATCACTCTGTCATGTTGTTTGAGTTCGAATAACAGACTGGAAGCTTCAAAAGGAGGGTGGTGTTTGGAATCGTTGTTCTTCCTCTGTCAGCCATGGTTACCTGTAAGGAAACACGTGCCGTCATCATTGCTTTGCACAAAAAGGGCTTCACAGGCAAGGATATTGCTGCCAGTAAGATTGCACCTAAATCCACCATTTATCAGATCATCAAGAACTTCAAGGAGAGCGGTTCAATTGTTGTGAAGAAGGCTTCAGGGCGTCCAAGAAAGTCCAGCAAGCGCCAGGACCGTCTCCTAAAGTTGATTCAGCTGCGGGATCGGGGCACCACCAGTAGAGAGCTTGCTCAGGAATGGCAGCACGCAGGAGTGAGTGCATCTGCACGCACAGTGAGGCGAAGACTTTTGGAGGATGGCCTGGTGTCAAGAAGGGCAGCAAAGAAGCCACTTCTCTCCAGGATAAACATCAGGGACAGACTGATATTCTGCAAAGGGTACAGGGATTGGAACACTGAGGACTGGGGTAATGTAATTTTCTCTGATGAATCCCCTTTCCGATTGTTTGGGGCATCCGGAAAAAAGCTTGTCCGGAGAAGACAAGGTGAGCGCTACCATGAGTCCTGTGTCATGCCAACAGTAAAGCATCCTGAGACCATTCATGTGTGGGGTTGCTTCTCAGCCAAGGGAGTGGGCTCACTCACAATTTTGCCTAAGAACACAGCCATGAATAAAGAATGGTACCAACACATCCTCCGAGAGCAACTTCTCCCAACCATCCAGGAACAGTTTGGTGATGAACAATGCCTTTTCCACCATGATGGAGCACCTTGCTATAAGGCAAAAGTGATAACTAAGTGGCTCGGGGAACAAAACATAGATATTTGGGGTCCATGGCCATGTAACTCCCCAGACCTTAATCCTATTGAGAACTTGTGGTCAATCCTCAAGAGGGGGGTGGACAAACAAAACCAACAAATTCCGACAAACTTCAAGCATTGATTATGCAAGAATGGGCTGCCATCAGTCAGCATGTGGCCCAGAAGATAATTGACAGCATGCCAGGGCGAATTGCAGAGGTCTTGAAAAAGAAGGGTCAACACTGCAAATATTGACTCTTTGCATCAACTTCATGTTATTGTCAATAAAAGCCCTTGACACTTATGAAATGCTTGTAATTATACGTCAGTATTCCATAGTAACATCTGACAAAAATATCTAAAGACACTGAAGCAGCAAACTTTGTGGAAAATAATATTTGTGTCACTGTAGTATGTCATCATAATGACAGAAATATAAATGCTTACTCAGCACCCAAAATGTAATGAAAATCATCATTATGTATTTTGTGTGTTCAGATGCCCTGTGTGGACAAAGTCATGGAACCTTATGACAATCAGATGAAATGAACTACATTTTTCAGAGAGAAAATCTGTGCAATAAATCTGTCCAATTTGACCTTAACACAGCAGGTGTTAAGAACATCCCTAAAAAGAGGTAAGAGATAGGAATAACAAATCATGAATTAAATAGTCTGGGTAGCCATTTGATTGGTTTTTCAGGAGTCTTACGGCTTGGGGGTAGAAGCTGTTTGAAGCCTCTTGGACGTAGACTTGGCGCTCCGGTACCGCTTGCCGTGTGATAGCAGAGAGAACAGTCAATGACTAGGGTGGCTGGAGTCTTTGACCATTTCTAGGGCCTTCCTCTGACACCGCCTGGTATAGAGGTCGTGGAAGCTTGGCCCCGGTGATGTAATTTGCCCGTACGTACTACCCTCTGTTGCAACTCATCAGGATGCTCTAGCTCTCGTGCGTGCTTCCCTTTGTAGTCTGTAATAGTTTGCAAGCCCTGCCACATCCGACGAGCGTCAGAGCCGGTGTAGTACTATTCGATCTTCGTCCTGTATTGACGCTTTGCCTGTTTGATGGTTCATCGGAGGTCAAAGCGGGATTTCTTATAAGTTTCCCGGGTTAGAGTGCCGCTCCATGAAAGCGGCAGCTCTACCCTTAAGCTCAGTGCGAATGTTGCCTGTAATCCATGTCTTCTGGTTGGGGTATGTACGTACAGTCACTGTGGGGACGACGTCCTCGATGCACTTATTTATAAAGCCAGTGACTGATGAAAACTCTCTAGGTAGATACTGTGGTCTACAGCTTATCTTGAGATACTCTACCTCCAGCGAGCAAAACTTTGAGACTTCCTTAGATGTAGTGCACCAGTTATTGTTTACAAATATGCGTAGGCCCCCGCCCCTTGTCTTACCAGTGGCTGCTGTTCTGTCCTGCCGATAGAGTGTATAACCCGCCAGCTGTATGTTCTTGATGTTGTCGTTCAGCCATGACTTGGTAATAACATACTGACCATGGGACCAATGGTAAAGTAGATGGTTAAATAACATACTGGTAGTAAAATCCACATCTCCATTTGCTCTTTCATTATATGGGATAAACTTTAACCTCTATATTGTGCTCAGAGTCTTCTGTGTCTGAGGCCCCCATCTCCCTGTCTATCTGTCTCACTCTTTCTCACGCTCTCTCCATCTCTTCTCTCTCTCTCCCTCCCTGTATATCTCTCTCTTATCTCCCTCTATCTCTCTCCCTCCCTCTATATCTCCCTCCCTCTCTCTGTCTCTCTCCCATCCATCCATCCCTCTCTCTCCCATCCCTCCCTCCCTCCCTCCCTAATAATCAGGTTGACCTACAGCCATATACCCTTTATAATAATAATCAGGTTGACCTACAGCCATTTACCCTTTATAATAATAATCAGGTTGACCTACTGCTAAATACCCTTTATAATAATAATCAGGTTGACCTACTGCTAAATACCTGTTTATAATAATAATCAGGTTGACCTACTGCTAAATACCCCTTCTAATAATAATCAGGTTGACCTACTGCTAAATACCCTTTATAATAATAATCAGGTTGACCTACTGCTAAATACCATTTATAATAATAATCAGGTTGACCTACTGCTAAATACCCTTTATAATAATAATCAGGTTGACCTACTGCTAAATACCCTTTATAATAATAATCAGGTTGGCCTACTGCTTAATACCCTTTATAATAATAATCAGGTTGACCTACTGCTAAATACCTGTTTACAATATTAATCAGGTTGACCTACTGCTAAATACCCTTTATAATAATAATCAGGTTGACCTACTGCTAAATACCCTTTATAATAATAATCAGGTTGACCTACTGCTAAATACCCTTTATAATAATAATCAGGTTGACCTACTGCTAAAATACCCTTTATAATAATAATCAGGTTGACCTACAGCCATTTACCCTTTATAATAATAATCAGGTTGACCTACTGCTAAATACCCTTTATAATAATAATCAGGTTGACCTACTGCTAAATACCCTTTATAATAATAATCAGGTAGACCTACTGCTAAATACCCTTTATAATAATAATCAGGTAGACCTACTGCTAAATACCCTTTCTAATAATAATCAGGTAGACCTACTGCTAAATACCCTTTATAATAATACTCAGGTAGACCTACTGCTTAATACCCTTTATAATAATAATCAGGTAGACCTACTGCTAAATACCTGTTCATAACAATAATCAGGTTGACCTACTGCTAAGTACCTGTTTATAATAATAATCAGGTTGACCTACTGCTAAATACCCTTTATAATAATAATCAGGTTGACCTACTGCTAAATACCCTTTATAATAATAATCAGGTTGACCTACTGCTTAATACCCTTTATAATAATAATCAGGTTGACCTACAGCTAAATACCCTTTATAATAATAATCAGGTTGACCTACTGCTAAATACACTTTATAATAATAATCAGGGTTACCTACAGCCATTTACCCTTTATAATAATAATCAGGTTGACCTACTGCTAAATACCCTTTATAATAATAACCAGGTTGACCTACAGCCATATACCCTTTATAATAATAATCAGGTTGACCTACAGCCATTTACCCTTTATAATAATAATCAGGTTGATCTACTGCTAAATACCCTTTATAATAATAATCAGGTTGACCTACTGCTAAATACCCTTTATAATAATAATCAGGTTGACCTACAGCCATATACCCTTTATAATAATAATCAGGTTGACCTACTGCTAAATACCCTTTATAATAATAATCAGGTTGACCTACAGCCATATGCCCTTTATAATAATAATCAGGTTGACCTTCAGCCATTTACCCTTTATAATAATAATCAGGTTGACCTACTGCTAAATACCCTTTCTAATAATAATCAGGTTGACCTACTGCTTAATACCCTTTATAATAATAATCAGGTTGACCTACTGCTAAACACCCTTTATAATAATAATCAGGTTGACCTACTGCTAAATACCCTTTATAATAATTATCAGGTTGACCTACTGCTTAATACCCTTTATAATAATAATCAGGTAGACCTACTGCTAAATACCCTTTATAATAATAATCAGGTAGACCTACTGCTAAATACCCTTTATAATAATAATCAGGT
>QNTS01006638.1:18975-29460 GCA_003317085.1 Hucho hucho | reverse complement strand
TGTTCATTGGCAAACTTCAGACGGGCATGTATATGTGCTTTCTTGAGCAGGGGGACCTTGCGGGCGCTGCAGGATTTCAGTCCTTCACGGCATGGTGTGTTACCAATTGTTTTCTTGGTGATTATGGTCCCAGCTGCCTTGAGATCATTGACAAGATCCTCCCGTGTAGTTCTGGGCTGATTCCTCACCGTTCTCATGATCATTGCAACTCCACGAGGTGAGATCTTGCATGGAGCCCTAGGCTGAGGGAGATTGACAGTTCTTTTGTGTTTCTTCCATTTGCGAATAATCGTACCAACTGTTGTCACTTTCTCACCAAGCTGCTTGGCGATGGTCTTGTAGCCCATTCCAGCCTTGTGTAGGTCTACAATCTTGTCCCTGACATCCTTGGAGAGCTCTTTGGTCTTGGCCATGGTGGAGAGTTTGGAATCTGATTTGATTGATTGCTTCTGTGGACAGGTGTCTTTTATACAGGTAACAAACTGAGATTAGGAGCACTCCCTTTAAGAGTGTGCTCCTAATCTCAACTCATTACCTGTATAAAAGACACCTGTGAGCCAGAAATCTTTCTGATTGAGAGGGGGTCAAATACTTATTTCCCTCATTAAAATGCAAATCAATTTATAACATTTTTCACATGCGTTTTTCTGGATTTTTTGTTGTTATTCTGTCTCTCACTGTTCAAATAAACCTACCATTAAAATTATAGACTGATAATTTCTTTGTCAGTGGGCAAACTTACAAAATCAGCAGGGGATCAAATACTTTTTTCCCTCACTGTAGGTAATGCGGTCGGCATTTGATTGTAATGAATTCTATGTCAGGTGAACAAAAGGACTTGAGTTCCTGTATGTTGTTATGATCACACCACGACTCGTTAACCTATTAGGGAGCGGCTGCAGAGGTGTCGGTTTTGGAGAGTCTGGCGTTCCCAAAGTAAAATGCCTGCCACTCAGGCCCAGAAACTAGGATATGCACATAATTAGTACTATTGGATAGGAAACACTCTGAAGTTTCGAAAACTGTTAAAATAATGCCTGTGAGTATAACAGAACTGATATAGCAGGCGAAAAAACCCGAGGAGTTTCTGTCCAGATTTTTTTGTGGTTGTGACATTTCCTCACTTTGAATGGCTCCCTATGAGATTTTCAGTAAAATAGCTCCCAGGTTGCAGTACCTATGGCTTCCACTAGATGTCAACAGTCTTTAGATAGTGTTTCATGGCTTTATCAAGGAACAGAGGCTTATAGAAGAAGAATTGGTAAGAGAACCCAGGAAGTCAATATGATTTTCGGTGCGCGAGACCATGTGCGCGTTCCTCTTTTTTTCCTTTTATATCATTTAGGATGCTATCCGTGTGAAATATAATCATTAATATACTTAAAAGGATAACTAAGGATACATTATAAATGATGTTTGATTTGTTTGGGCAAAGTTGAAAGGTATAATTTGAATGCTTTCTCTTCACTGTACAACGGGCGAGTCGACGGTGGATTTTCTGAACATAACGCGCCAACCAATCTGAGATTTATGGATATAATAAATGACTTTTTCTAACAAAAGAAATATGGATTGTCTTGCTTGGACACTTCGTATTGCCCTCAGCAGAAGACCATCAAAGGTAAGCGATTTATTTTATCTCTTTTATGTGTTTTGTGGATTTATGCTAATGGATTTATGGATTTATGCTAATGTGCAAATATGAGAGGTGCTATCCTCAAACAATCAAATGTTGTGCTTTCGCCGTAAAGCCTTTTTGAATCTGACAACGCTGTGATATTGCCAAGACTCTGAGCTTTTGATGACTATGCAACACTTGTATATTGATGAATGTTTAATAATTCAACTTTTGGATTTAGAATTTGGCGCCTTACATTACGCCCCAATGATCCCTAAGAGGTTTTAATCATAAGGCACACACCCCCACCCTTCTTCTTGTTTGCTTCTTTCGGCACAATGCGTGGAGAAACCATGTGGCTGTACCGACTCTGATAACGTGTACTGAGTGAGACATGTTTCCGTGAAGCAAAGAACGTTGCAGTCGCTGATGTCTCTCTGGAAGGCAATCCTTGCTCGGATTTACTCTACCTTGTTGTCCAGAGACTGGACATTGGCAAGTAGTATACTCGGGAGTGGTGCGTGATGTGCCCGTCTACGGAGCCTGTTCTGCCGTTGTTTTGGGTCGCCGGCTGGGATCCAGTCTATTGTCCTGGTTGGTGAACCATCTAGAAGAAAAATAAACGCAGACCTATATAGGCGAGGTGCTGGCTAGCGGAGTGGAAAACTTGAAAATAAAGAAGAGCCGCACACTCTAGGAGCTCAGATGCAAAAAAGATTTTATGTCCAACGTTTCGACAGGCAAGCTGTCTTCATCAGGGTATAATCACAAACACTGCGGGGTGACTGGTTTATATAGTGTCAAAGGACACACAACACACACAGGTGTCTGTAATCATGGCCAAGTGTGGCCTAATATCATTGGTTAATTCTGAAATATTAAAATGGCATACAAAGAACACATAAAAAACAAATGGATAGCATACGATCATAGATTCGACTTAGGCTACATAAGCCTACAAACAATCACAATGACAAAGTCACAATCACAAGAATGGTTTCAGATCAAAGTCTATGTTGAAACCGAAGGGAGCAAGGGTCTTTAAAAGTGAACCAAACAGAGGATTTGCTTCGGGAAAGTCGCATTCCTGGTCGTAATGTTGGTAAGTTGTATCCAATAATTCCTCCTGGCTGTATGTAATAAAACTTAAGATTTCCCAGGGTAACAATGTAAGAAGTAATCCTTAAAAAATCAAAATACTGCATAGCTTCCTGAGAACGTGAAGCGAGGCTGCCATCTCTGTCGGCACCGGAAGTAGTTTTCGGGACCACGCAGCTGTCATTCCGCTCAGGAAAGAGATACGTTCTGTCTCCTAGAGATTAATGTACTTTGGTGCGAAAAGTGAAAATCAATCCCAGAACAACAGCAAATGACCTTGTGAAGATGCTGAAGGAAACAGGTACAAAAGTATCTACATCCACAGTAAAATGAGTCCTATATCGACATGACCTGAAAGGCCGCTCAGCTTGGAAGAAGCCACTGCTCCAAAACCGCCATAAAAAAGCCAGACTACGCTTTGCAACTGCACATGGAAACAAAGATCGTACATTTTGGAGAAATGTCCTCTGGTCTGATGAAACAAAAATAGAACTGTTTGGCCATAATGACCATCGTTATGAGGCTTGCAAGCCGAAGAACACAATCCTAACCGTGAAGCACAGGGGTGGCAGCATCATGTTGTGGGAGTTCTTTGCTGCAAGAGGGACTGATGCACTTCACAAAACAATTGGAAAGGGGATTCAACAGAGAAAATGACTTTACCCCAGTCCTCAGCAGTCCAATCCCTGTACCTTTTGCAGAATATCAGTCTGTCCCTGATGTTTTTCCTGGACAGAAGTGGCTTTTTTGCTGCCCTTCTTGACACCAGGCCATCCTCCAAAAGTCTTCACCTCACTATGCATGCAGATGCACTCACACCTGCCTGCTGCCATTCCTGAGCAAGCTCTGTACTGGTGGTGCCCCGATCCCGCAGCTGAATCAACTTTAGGAGACAGTCCTGGCGCTTGCTGGACTCTCCTGGGTGCCCTGAAGCCTTCACAACAATTGAACCGCTCTCCTTGAAGTTCTTGATGATCCGATAAATGGTTGATTTAGGTGCAATCTTACTGGCAGCAATATCCTTGCCTGTGAAGCCTTTGTTGTGCAAAGTAACGATGACGGCACGTGTTTCCTTGCAGTTAACCATGGTTGACAGAGGAAGAACAATGATTCCAAGCACCACCCTCCTTTTGAAACTTCCAGTCTGTTATTCAAACTCAATCAGCATGACAGAGTGATCTCCAGCCTTGTCCTCGTCAACACTCACACCTGTGTTAACGAGAGAATCACTGAGATGATGTCCGCTTGTCCTTTTGTGGCAGGGCTGAGATGCGGTGGAAATGTTTTTTGGGGATTCAGTTCATTTGCATGGCAAATGCCATCATCAAACTGAGGCAGCAGACTGCGAAAATTAATATTTGTGTCATTCTCAAAACTTTTGGCCATGACTATAGTTGTCCACAACCCCTAGAAAAATGTATACTCATTGTAATTCACATAATTTTTAATTGCTGCAGGATTATTTTCCTGTTGTAGTAAACTGGGTCAAATTAAGATCCTACATCTGTATGTCTAAGCTTCTAAGCAGGGGCGTCATGCACCCCAAACATCTGAGGGGGCAGATGGCTGGGTCTGGAAGGGGCTCCGTCAATTGGAGAATTTAGCACAAAAAAAAAGCCCTGAAACAGTTTTTTTTTATCTAGAGACGCAATCATTAATCTCTATGTAAAATCAAAGCATACCTCTTTAGGTGACTGGACACTTCTTTTCATCTCTGATCAAATCTGGGTAAAAGATAGAAAGGAATGTGGTTATTACTCAGAACATTTAGTTATTACTTGCTTTTCTAAAGTCTACCAACATTGCCAGCAGGCATGCCAGCTAAGACAAGCTATCTATTCTAACTTGATTGATAGCCTAAAATGGCTATGTGGGAGCTAGCTATGAGGATGGAAGACTGGGAACCTACAGTGTATCTGGGCTAGCTAAAGCCAAATTAAAAAGGATGCTTGTTGGTTAGTAATATTACAGAAAAAAATATACAGTACCAGTCAAAGATTTGGACACACCTACACATTCAATGTTTTTTCTTTATTTTGACTATTTTCTACAGTGTCAAAAAACAAAACTAATTCATAGCTATGAAATAACACACATGGAATCATGGAGTAACTAAAAAAGTGTTAAACAAATCAAAATATATGTTATATTTGAGATTCTTCAAAGTAGCCACCCTTTGCCTTGATGACAGCTTTGCACAATCTTGGCATTCTCTCAACCAGCTTCACCAGGAATGCTTTTCCAACATTGTTGAAGGAGTTCCCACATATGCTGAGCACTTGTTGGCTGCTTTTCCTTCACCCTGCGGTCCAACTCATCCGAAATCATCTCAATTCGGTTAAGGTTGTGGGATTGTGGAGGCCAGGTCATCTGATGCAGCACTCCATCACTCTCATTCTTGGTCAGCCTGGAGGTGTGTTAGGTCATTGTCCTGTTGAAAAACAAATCCCACTAAGCGCAAACCAGATGGGATGGCGTATCGCTGCAGAATGCTGTGGTAGCCATGCTGGTTAAGTGTGCCTTGATTTCTAAAGAAATCACTGACAGTGTCACCAGCAAAGCACCACCACACCAAAACACCTCCTTCGTGCTTCACGGAGGGAACCACACATGCAGAGATTATCCGTTCACCTACTCTTCGTCTCACAAAGACACAGCGGTTGGAACCAAAAATCTAAAATTTGGACTCATCAGACCAAAGGACAAATTTTCACCAGTCTAATGTCCATTGCTCGTGTTTCTTGGCCCAAGCAAGTCTCTTCTTCTTATTGGTGTCCTTTAGTAGTGGTTTCTTTGCAGCATTTCAACCATGAAGGCCTGATTCACGCAGTCTCCTCTGAACAGTTGATGTTGAGATATGTCTGTTACTTGAACTCTGTGAAGCATTTATGTGGGCTACAGTCTCTGAGGCTGGTAACTCTAATGAATTTATCACTCAATCAATCAAATGTATTTATAAAGCCCTTTTCACATCAGCCAATGTCACAAAGTGCTATACAGAAACCCAGCCTAAAACAGCAAGCAATGCAGATGTAGAAGCACGGTGGCTAGGAAAAACTCTGGGTGGCCAGTCCAATTCTGGCTGTGCCGGGTGGAGATTATGACAGTACATGGCCAAGATTTTCAAACGTTCTTAGATTACCAGCAGGGTCAAATAATAATAATCACAGTCGTTGTTCAGGGTGCAACAGGTCAGCACCTCAGGAGTAAATGTCAGTTGGCATTTCATAGCCGATCATTCAGAGTCGAAAACAGCAGGTCCGGGACAAGGTAGCACATCCAGTGAGCAGGTCAGGGTTCCATAGCCGCAGGCAGAGCAGTTGAAACTGGAGCAACAGCAGGTGGACTGGGATGGACTGGGGACAGCAGGTGGGCTGGGAACAGCAAGGAGTCATCAGGCCAGATAGTCCTGAGGCATGGTCCTAGGGCTCAGGTCCTCCGAGAGAAGAGAGAAAAGAGAGAGAGAGTTAGAGGGAGCATACTTAAATTCACACAGGACATCGGATATAACAGACTGATCCTAGCCCCCCGACACATACTTTTGCGGCATAAATACTGGTGGCTGAGACAGGAGGGGTTGGGAGACACTGTAGCCACGTCGGACGATACCCCCGGACAGGGCCAACCAGGCAGGATATAACCCCACCGACTTTGCCAAAGCACAGCACCCACACCGCTAGAGGGATATCTTCAACCACCAACTTACTATCCTGAGACAAGGCCGAGTATAGCCCACAAAAATCTCCACCACAGCACGAACCCGAGGGGTCGCCAACCCGGACAGGAAGACCACGTCAGTGACTCAACCCACTCAGGTGATGCACCCCTCCTAGAGACAGCATGGAAGAGCACCAGTAAGCCAGTGACTCAGCCCCCGTAATAGGGTTAGGCGGAGAATCCCAGTGGAGAGAGGGGAACCGGCCAGGCAGAGACAGCAAGGGCGGTTCGTCGCTCCAGTGCCTTTCCGTTCACCTTCATACCCCTGGGCCAGACTACACTCAATAATAGGACCTACTGAAGAGATGAGTCTTCAATAAAGACTTAAAGGTCGAGACTGAGTTTACGTCTCTCACATGGATAGGCAGACCATTCCATAAAATTGAGCTCTATAGGAGAAAGCCCTGTCTCCAGCTGTTTGCTTAGAAATTCTAGGGACAGTACGGAGGCCTGCCTCTTGTGACATTAGCGTACGTGTAGGTATGTAATGCCGACGTGAAGCCCATGTAAAGCTTTGTAGGTTAGCAGTCAAACCTTGAAATCAGCCCTAGCCTTAACAGGAAGCCAGTGTATAGAAGCTAGCACTGGAGTAATATGATCAAATTGTTGGGTTCTGGTCAAAATTCTAGCAGCAGTGTTTAGCACTAACTGAAGTTTATTTAGTGCTTTATCCGGGTAGCCGGAAAGTAGAGCATTGCAGTAGTCTAATCCAGAAGTGACAAAAGCATGGATTAATTTTTCTGCATCATTTTTGGACAGAAAGTTTCTGATTTTTACAATGGTACGTAGATGGAAAAAAGCTGTCCAGAAACAGTCTTGATATGTTCGTCAAAAGAGAGATCAGGGTCCAGAGTAAAGTCGAGGTCCTTCACAGTTTTAACTGTATAATTGTCAGATCCAACAGAAGATCTCTTTGTTTCTTGGGACCTAGAACTAGCATCTCTGTTTTGTCCAAAAATTTGCTACCAATCACTTCCTTGTCTGAAACACAGGCTTCCAGGGAGGGAAATTTTGGGGCTTCACCATGTTTCATCGAAAAGTACAGCTGTGTATCGTCCGCATAGCAGTGAAAGTTATGGGCATGATACCACTGCTTCTAAATTGACTCAGGCTTTACTTATCCTCTACAACAGAGGTAACTCTGGTCTTCCTTTCCTGTTGCGGTCCTCATGAGAGCTAGTTTCATCATAGCGCTTGATGTTTTTTGCTTCACTTGAAGAAACTTTCAAAGTTCTTGAAGTTTTCCAGATTGACTGACCTTGATGTCTTGAAGTAATGATGGACTGTCATTTCTCTTTGCTTAATTGATCTGTTCTTGCCATAATATGGACTTGGTCTTTTACCACATAGGGCTATCTTCTGTTTACCACCACTACCTTGTTTACAACAAGGTTACAACTGATTGGCTCAAACACATTAAGAAGGAAAGAAATGCAACAAATTAACTTTTATTATGAAGGCAAACATGTTAATTGAAATGCATTCCAGGTGACTACCTCATGAAGTAGGCTGTCATTGTAAAGAAGAATTTGTTCTTAACTGACTTTCCTATTTAAATGGGTTAAATAAATGATTCCATATTTGTTATTTCATAGTTCAATGTCTTCACTATTATTCCACAATTTAGAAAATAGTAAAATTAAAGAAAAGCCCTTGAATCAGTAGGTGTGTCCAAACTTTTGACTGGTACTGTATATATATATATATTTCAACGGTACAAATGTGAGGGGGCACGTGCCCCTGTGCCCACTATGGGCATGATACCTCTGCTTCTAAGGTGACTCAGGCTTTACTAATTATTGAGAAGAAGTGCATCAGTGAACTGTATTCTGTAATTAGTTACAGAACAATGGAAATACAATAGTGTATTGCTGCTGTTTTTCTGATTTCTAACAGTCCATGATCAGCTCTGTTGACCATGAGAGCATTTTGCTGAGATAATGGGTTGTGCACTACTATTTAGGTTTGCCTTGGTATGTGGACCACTGTTTATCTGGTCGTCAATGACATGTGGCCCATTATTTATCTGGTCGTCAAGGACATGTGGTCTATTGTTTAACTGGTCATCAATGACATCTGGCTCATTGATTACCTGGTCATCAATGATATGTGGCCCATTGATTACCTGTCCATCAATGACATGTGGTCTATTGTTTACCTGGTCATCAATGACATGGGGTGGCAGGGTAGCCTAGTGGTTAGAGCGTTGGACAAGTAACCGAAAGGTTGCAAGTTCAAATCCCCTAGCTGACAAGGTACAAATCTGTCGTTCTGCCCCTGAACAGGCAGTTAACCCACTGTTCCTATGCCGTCATTGAAAATAAGAATTTGTTCTTAAATGAACAGTCAACTTCTGACCCACTGGAATTGTGATAGAGTGAATTATAAGTGAAATCATCTTTTTGTAAACAATTGTTAGAAAAATTGCTTGTGTCATGCACAAAGTTGTTAACAAGAAATTTGTTTTAATGACTCCAACCTAAGTGTAAGTAAACTTCCGACTTCAACTGTAGCTAGCTAACATACCGTTACATACTGCTGTAATTATTTGCTATGTTGTTCGTAAGGACAACTTAGCTAACAAAAAAATGTATTACATTGAGTAGCAAGCTACCCCTTGGTCTTTAGGGAAAATCTGGTCTGTGTTAGGGGTGGGGGTTCACACCTTGCTCGGCTATTAGACTATTCTTTAGTAAAGGTTGAATAGTATATTGTTCAGCTTTTAGCCCTCCTCCCCAACTTGCAACAAATTGCTGTTCCCATCTCTTTCCTTTCCCTCTTCCACGTGTCATCCTTCTGCTCCTGAGTGGCTAGCTTTTGGGCGTGCTGGCAGGATATGGCAGCATCTTCGGTTGTGCGCCAATAATTCTGCATACAGTAGTACGTTTGTATGAAGGTGTGGTTATTCACAGGCAAATTGTTATATGCTATGGAGGTAAATTTGTGTCTTTTTGTCGAGAGCAAAACCTTTTTTAGTTTCAATCAAAATTAATTGTTCTGAAAGCAACTTTTTTCAGACACAAAGGAAGTCAAAGCGGACACCTACAAAGATGGCATCTCAGGTAATCAGCACTGGGCTGTATTGACGTATCCTAAAAAATACATCTGCTGCTTTAGATTGAACGGACATTTCTCAGTTATTGTTTACATATCTATAAATAATAAGCTGTTTTCTTTACTTTCAGAGAGCAAGCTGACCAAGGGGTCGAAAATGTAGATATTGCCAGATGTTCACTGTCGAGGAACAGGCCGTGGAAGCTTTTTTGCTGGCAAAAGTGTCCATAACCAGAGGTAATTAAACTGTTCTGTGTTCTTTTTCTCCATCTCTGTCTGTCTTGTTGTACATGGAACCTCTCACATGCATTAATAAAAAAATAATTAAGATGTCAGCTGCTAATTTTCAGATTTACACCACATAAACACAGCCATTTTCACTGAACTATCTGTTGCTGCCAAGTCATGATTTCCCTGGGGAATGTGTCTCACCAAGTGGTGAGACACATAGCCCTTTATATTTAAATGTTTCAGGTACACTCCGATAGGTGCCTGCGTCACATACAGTATCTTCTATTGACATTATCTATTGTTTGTCCTCATGTGTCTGTTTTTCAGCATAAAGTACTCTGTAGCCACTTAGTGTGGACACCAGGTGAGACCACACACACACAATAACAGTCTCTTCTTCACTTCATCCCTCTCCCCCTAAATCCTCAAGGCTATATCATCTGTTTGGTGAAACCCTCCCGCATCTGAACTGGCTGACACAGAGGGCACAGCATGATCATAAGTGAGATGTCACTTGGTCGGGTTAACTGACTTGCATAGTAAAATAAAGGGAAAAGAATTGTGGTCTATTGTTTACCTGGTCATCAATGACATGTTGCCTATTGTTAGGATGACTAGGAGGTTTGACAGAGTATGTGTACTCCACTCTGGAGAACAACTGCTGCATCCCAAAGGGCAGAATAACTCTCTATGTAGTGCACATTATCGACCTGGGCCCGTAGGGAATAGGGTGCCATTTGGTACAGTGAGGGAAAAAAGTATTTGAT
>QNTS01006638.1:0-11081 GCA_003317085.1 Hucho hucho | reverse complement strand
TGCGTCCCAAATGGCATCTTATTCCCTATGTAGTGCACTACTTTTGACCAGGGTTTAGGGAATTTAGTGTGAAAATGTATTTGAAAGTACCCCAATAGAGAACCAAATCATTGATCTTAAAGTGAGTTGACTAATAAATGTTGCTTATCATAAAATGTACTGTCAGTTGAGCTAATTTTAAGCAGTAACTAACGACATGCACACTGTGTCGTAATTAGTATTGTCCCGTTGAAGTCTAGATAGTAACGGAGACAAGATAATTGGAATTACATTTAATTTAATTGCTGTTCAAAAGAAAAGACGCCTGGCAGTTAAATGGAGTGCAAAGACACGGAATTGATGTTAAAAGCTAATTGTGGTTGTTTGTGATTCCCAACAGATAAAACAGCATGAAAGAACCAACACAACAACAAAACTACTTTCCAGGCATCTGACTTAGACTGACGCACAGAGAAGAAATCAATACAATCCACACAGAAGGCAGTCTTAACTGCAACTGCAGTTCATCTACCGACCTCATACTTTTGGGAGTGATTAGCTTGTTCATTATTAATAGAGACGTCCTGTCTCAGGGATGAATAATGCTGAAGCAGGGGCGGAACACAAATACACACACACACACACACACACACACACACACACACACACACACACACACACACACACACACACACACACACACACACACACACACAGCAGATCATGAGTAATTTTGTCTGGGTATGAGAGAGCAAGCAGCAGCAGCAGAGACTTAAGTAGTGTCTTCCTTCTGTCAGAGTAATGGTGTCATTACCAGGGGAGATGACCCTACAGATGTCTTAGTAATCACAGCACAGAGAGAGAGAGGAAACCCATCCGAACACTAGGAGGGAAACGTCAACCAACACAGATACAAACATTAAATAGCCCACTGATTTCCTGCCAGACAGCACGGAACCGGGAACTCGAAATGTGGAATCTGGAACTATGAATGAGTTTACCATGGTCGGTAAATACTGCCCGGTTAACAAAATGACAGCAGTCTACGAATGTGAAACTAGAATGAATGAGTGTACTATGTTCCGTGCAAACGTTTAGCTGAACTACTTTAGACTTATTTTTATCTTACCTGTCCAAACATTTAGTGAAACGATTTCATCTTCCCAACCTGGAACTTAAATTAGAAATTAGTTGACATTGTTAAATATATAAAGGTTAAATAAAAAAAGTATTTAAAAAATGTTGTCTGTACAATAGTTTAGTAAAACTAATTTATATAAATTGTAACATTCCAGATTTTTTTTTTAGAAACGTTGACATGTTTCCGGGTCGGTTTCCTGGACCCATATTAGTGGAAAAAATGTAAATATGTGTGGTGTTTTTTGTTCATGCGCTTAAACAGAGTCTGTGTAACTGGCCCTGAGAGATACAGTTCTATAATGTTGTAGCTCTGACAACTATCACACTGAGTTACAGTTCTATTATATTGTTGTCACGTCCAGGCCTGAGAAGACAGGCTGGCGTGTTTTTGTTTTGTTTTGGTGTAGGGTTTTTTCTGTTCTAGGTTATATATTTCTATGTTGGGGTAATGGTTCCCAATTAGAGGCAGCTGAGTGTCATTACCTCTAGTTGGGAACCATATATATGTTTGTAGTTTTCACTTGGGGTTTGTGGGTTATTGTTTGTACATAGCTTCGTTGTTGTTATGTGTTATGTTCATTGTTACGATCTTCATACGTTTTGTTGTTTTGACCCAGTTACGTTCGTTCAATAAAGGATGTATACTGGATACCTCGCTGAGCCTTGGTCTGTCCCTCACGGAGATCGTGACAGAATAACCCACCGCAAAAGGACCAAGCAGCGAGAGAACCGGGAGTCCTGGACTTGGGAGGAGATATTGGCTGGGAAGGGGCCTTGGAGGAAAACGACGGAGCATCGTCACCCCAAGAAGGAGATGGAAGCGGCGAAGACTAAGCGAGGGTGTTATGAGGATGTATATGGAGCATGGAACCCGGAGAGGGAGAGATATGTTGGGACTCGCCTGGCGCGGAAACCCGAGAGGCACCCCCAAAAAATGTTTTGGGGGGGGCACACGGGGAGTTTGGCCGGTTCAGGAAGGACTCCTGAGCTAACTCCTCATGCTCTTTGGAGGGAGCGTTGGGGAGAGCGTCGCACTGAGCAGACACCGTGCTATGCAGTTTTGCGCACGGTGTCTCCAGTGCGCATGCATAGGCCGGTGCGCGAAATTCCAGTGCCACTCATCTGTCGGGCTAGGGTGAGTGTGCAGCCTGGAAGAGTGGTGCCGGCTTTGCGAGCGAGGTCCCCAGTACACCTTCTGGGACTGAGATATCCTGCACCGGTTCTGCGTGTGGGGTCTCCGGTTCGCATCCACAGCCCAGTTCGTGACATTCCAGCTCCCATCATCCATGAGGCAAGGGTGAGTGAACAGCCGTGGAGAAAAGTACCGGCTCCACGCATCAGGTCCCCTGTAGGCTTAGATAGCCCAGTACGTCCAGTCCCTGCTCCGCGCACTAGGCCCCCTGTGCGCTTAGAGAGTCCAGCACGTCCTGTTCCGGATCTGCGCACCAGGCCCTCTGTGCGCTTAGAGAGTCCAGCACGTTCTGTTCCGGCTCCGCGCACCAGGCCCCCTGTGCGCTTAGAGAGTCCAGCACGTCCTGTTCCGGCTCCGCGCACCAGGCCCCCTGTGCGCTTAGAGAGTCCAGCACGTCCTGTCCCTGTTCCACGCTCCAGGATCCCTGTGCCCGTCGTGGACCCAGCACGTCCTGTCCCTGCTCCACGCTCCAGGATCCCTGTGCCCGTCGTGGACCCAGCACGTCCTGTCCCTGCTCTACGCTGCAGGATCCCTGTGCCCGTCGTGGACTCAGCACGTTCTGTCCCTGTTCCACGTTCCAGGATCCCTGTGCGCGCCGTGAACCCAGCACGGCCCGTTCCTGCTCCCCGCACCAGAGTCCCAGTGCGCGTCATGAGTCCAGTACGGCCCGTTCCTGCTCCCCGCACCAGAGTCCCAGTGCGTGTCGACAGTCCGGAACCTCCAGAGGAGGTCCCCAGTCCGGAGCCTCCAGAGGAGGTCCCCAGTCCGGAGCCTCCAGAGGAGGTCCCCAGTCCGGAGCCTCCAGAGGAGGTCCCCAGTCCGGAGCCTCCAGAGGAGGTCCCCAGTCCGGAGCCTCCAGAAGAGGTCCCCAGTCCGGAGCCTCCAGAGGAGGTCCCCAGTCCGGAGCCTCCAGAGAAGGTTCCCAGTCCGGAGCCTCCAGAGAAGGTTCCCAGTCCGGAGCCTCCAGAGAAGGTCCCTAGTCCCGAACCTCCAGAGAAGGTCCCCAGTCCTAAACTAACTGTTCCGACAAATAGCCCAGGGCCTCCGGTGTGGGACCCCGAGCCAGCACGGGCGGCACCGGAGCCACCACCTAGGACAGGAAGGCCCACCCAAAGACCCCCCCAATGGACTTTTGGCGCGGTCGGAGTCCGCGCCTTTGGGGGGGTGTACTGTCACATCCAGGCCTGAGAAGACAGGCTGGCGTGTTTTGTTTTGTTTTGGTGTAGGGTTTTTTCTGTTCTAGGTTATATATTTCTATGTTGGGGTAATGGTTCCCAATTAGAGGCAGCTGAGTGTCGTTACCTCTAATTGGGAACCATATATATGTTTGTAGTTTTCACTTGGGGTTTGTGGGTTATTGTTTGTACATAGCTTCGTTGTTGTTACGTGTTATGTTCATTGTTACAATCTTCATACGTTTTGTTGTTTTGACCCAGTTACGTTCGTTCAATAAAGGATGTATACTGGATACCTCGCTGCGCCTTGGTCTGTCCCTCACGGAGATCGTGACAATTGTAGCTTTGACAACCATCACACTGAGATACAGTGCTATAATGTTGTAGCTTTGATAACCATCACACTGAGTTACAGTGCTATAATGTTGTAGCTTTGACAACCATCACACTGAGTTACAGTTCTATAATGTTGTAGCTTTGATAACCGTTACACTGAGTTACAGACCTATTTTTTCATCTTTCTTTAACCAGGTAGGCAAGTTGAGAACAAGTTCTCATTTACAATTGCGACCTGGCCAAGATAAAGCACAACAGTTCGAAAACATACAACAACACAGACTTACACATGGAGTAAACAAACATACAGTCAATAATACAGTAGAAAAACAAGTCTATTTACAATGTGTGAAAATGAGGTAAGGTAAGGCAATAAATAGGCCATGGTGGCGAAGTAATTACAATATAGCAATTAAACACTGGAATGGTAGATGTGCAGTAGATGAATGTGCAAAGTAGAAATACTGGGGTGCAAAGGAGCAAGTTAAATAAATAAATACAGTAGGGGATGAGGTAGTTGGTTTGGCTATTTACAGATGGGCTATGTACAGGTGCAGTGATCTGTGAGCTGCTCTGACAGCTGGTGCAGCGAGCTGAGATAAGGCGGGGCTTTACCTAGCAGGGACTTGTCGATGACCTGGAGCCAGTGGGTTTGGCGACGAGTATGAAGCAAGGGCCAGCCAACAAGAGCGTAGGATGCTTTGTTGCGAAATAGGAAGCCAATTCTAGATTTCATTTTGGATTGGAGATGTTTGATGTGAGTCTGGAAGGAGAGTTTACAGTCTAACCAGACACCTAGGTATTTGTAGTTGTCCACATATTCTAAGTCAGAACCGTCCAGAGTAGTGATGCTGGACGGGCGGGCAGGTGCACAGTATTGTCTATTATCGATGGCGGTTATGATATCGTTTAGGACCTTGAGCGTTGCTGAGGTGCACCCATGACCAGCTCTGAAACCAGATTGCATAGCGGAGAAAGTGCGGTGGGATTCGAAATGGTCGATAATCTGTTTGTTAACTTGGCTTTCGAAGACCTTAGAAAGGCAGGGCAGGATGGATATAGGTCTGTAGTAGTTTGGTTCAAGAGTGTCTCCCCCTTTGAAGAGGGGAATGACCGCAGCTGCTTTCCAATCGTTGGGAATCTCAGATGACACAAAAGAGAGGTTGAACAGGCTAGTACTAGGGGTTGCAACAATTTCAGCAGATCATTTTAGAAAGAAAGGGTCCAGATTGTCTAGCCCGATTTGTAGGGGTCCAGATTTTGCAGCTCTTTCAGAACATCAGCTAACTGGATTTGGGAGAAGGAGAAATGGAGGAGGTTTGGGCGAGTTGCTGTGGGGGCTGCAGGGCTGTTGACCGGGGTAGGGGTAGCCAGGTGGAAAGCATGGCCAGCCGTAGAAAAATGCTTATTGAAATTCTCAATTATAGTGGATTTATCGGTGATAAAGATACAACTATAATGTGTATCTTTGACAACCGTCTGCATGACAACGCTGTCAACTACTTCGCATCGCTATGAACCTGGCAGCTAATTTCCATACTCAAGATCCGGCTCAGCTATTAACACTTTTACTTCAAAAGTCACTTAATGCTTTATGCATATTCAAACACGCAAATTGATGGATGCTCGCTCGTGGCTCTGCACCATCTACACATACTGTAAAAACTAGCTTAGCACACGTAAGTCTCTCACGTGTATGTATGCTTATTCAAAAGTGCACATTGATGCTTGAGAGTGTATCTATGCTTCCTACAACATGTCTCCATGCATGTTTGTCATTCACATGCGTCATGTATGTGTTACAGGCAAGCTGCATGACCATGTGTACGTCTATAGACTGAAACAACAACCACTTGCACCTGTTTTACAAGTACACGTCCAACACATCTTCTGTACTCTTCTCTGCAGCACGCGACTAAGAGGGCCTGTACTGTTGCAGCATATCTAAGGGTACTGTAGCATATCTGATATGCTAATGAGTGTGTATTTAATATAGCCATAACCTCAACTCATTAACGCCAGCGAGAGAGAATATCGGCCGCCTCCCACCATGTTCTCTAATGACCCCTCTGGGACTGGGGCTCAGTCTCAAGTGGCAGCCTTTTCCCTACGTAGTCCACTACTGTTGTGAAGTAGGGCACTGTATATGGAATAGGGTGCCGTTTAGGTCTTGTGATCGTCATGTGAAAATGTAGCAGACGGCTATTTTATTTTCTGTGCTGTTGAGCTTGAACAGAAACAGTCCCTCAGGGGTGGTTGACGGGAATAATAGTTAGTTAAGGAACACACAGGCACAGGCACACACAAACACACACACACCTCCCAAAACACCGCTGCTGAACAGAACACTTGTCTCAGAACTTGGCGGTTGGCTCCGGTGGTAACAAAAGGGTTCGCCATGGCAACGCAAATCCACCCTTTGGAACGCTGTTCTCCCACCATGTTGTTTTTGTATTGAGCATTTCCCCATTAAATACCTTTGTAATCTGTCAAGTGACTTCTGTGATTGTAGTTGTAAGGTTTCGAGGGTAGCAGTGGCAGATTCCAACAGAGCTTTTCTACGCTTTATGAGCACTGAGGGCCACACATTACTGGTGTGTGTGTGTGTGTGTGTGAGCCTGAAATCAGATATTTTAAGGCATTCACATAAGAGATACACACAAACAAAGTAGAAACATTCAACTCAGAGGCAGCGACAGAGGTGTTTCTTTGCAGTGGAACTGGCAGTTCACACAAAGGCAGTCTGTTTGTCTGTGGTGAGAATGTGACTGTGTGGTGATATTAAATGTATGCAGGCTTTGAGAGGATTTATCCTGCTAAGGGGACTATGTTTCAAATGGAGATAAAGAAGCTGTGAGCAGCAGCTGTTTACCTTTCTGTTCCTTGATAATATAGTGTTTAACACAAACACACAATAGATGTTTAACACAAATGTCTGTCACTGCTGTGCATTGGGAGAACATGGCCATTTGAACGACAGCATGAACACTACAGTGTACATAGGGGTATACTGTATGAGAGATAGAGAGAGAGAGAGAGAGAGAGAGAGAGAGAGAGAGAGAGAGAGACAGCAGTTGATCAACAAACACTAGTACACACAAACACACACACGACTAGATTATTTGTACAGAATCCTATTGATTCCTTCCTCTTGTTAAGTCAACCTTCTTTTGATACAGCGAAGAAAAGCTCAAAGAAAAATAAAGCTTCCCGACAAAAAGCTGAAACAAAGACAGGGGAAGTGGGAGAAAGAGAGAGAAGCGTAGGAGAAGGGTTGAACACAGAGGAACGAGAGATAAGTGTAGGAGAAGAGTTGAACACTGGGGAAAGAGAGAGAAGTGTGGAGAAGTGTTGAACACTGAGGAAAGAGAGAGAAGTGTAGGCGAATAGTTGAACACTGAGGAAAGAGAGAAGTGTAGGAGAAGAGTTGAACACTGAGGAAAGAGAGAGAAGTGTAGGAGAAAGGCTGAACACTGAGAAAAGAGAGAAGTGTAGGAGAAGAGTTGAGCATTGAATGGTGGATGTGGGATGAAAATCACTTGTGAAAAGTATAGATCCTTTACAAAATAACTAGACTCAAGTACCAGTAGCTAGACCTTTTACCACTGTTCATAGTGTCTATTGACCCATTTTCACTTCATATTACATATCTGTCTTAATAGAAGCATTAAGACGGGTCGTTGAAAGTATCGTGATCCTTTCAGAAATAAATAGGCCACACCCACGTGTTTCCTTTATGTCTTCCTGAAGAGTCAAAGCCTCTCCTGCCACCCAAGGGCAGAATATTGAGAGACCTGTTGTTCCTCTCCCCTCACTAAATGCATCATGTTTACACACACACACACACACACACACACACGTTCGAGTAACGAGCTGCTCTGCTGGCAGCAGGTCGGCCCATCAATTCAAATTACTGCAGTGGGGCTTGAGAGGTGTAGTCAACTAAATGTGTAACACTTCATTTGTCCTGAATACGTGTCTCACAGACTGTTATGTTCTGCAGTGGTTTTTAGCTGGTAATGCTACACTGCATGTAAAACATCAGAATTACATGATTAATGCATCAAAGTTTTTAAATTTACTGTATGTCGTATGTAAGCCAATTTCATATGACCTTTAAAGCAATACCACAGAGGCCCACTTCTAGAGCAGTAGTTTAGTTCATTAGGATGCCCATTAGCTACTGCACAAGCAGCAGATACTCTCACAGGGGTCAACAGAAAATGTACTAATAGATGACAAAGTATAGAACAGTCATAGACAAGGACATTACATTAAACTAATGAAGTAGAGGAGCTGGAGAGGAAGCCTCTTTGGACAGCTAGTCATGTAAATGAGTGATCTGTCAAACGTTACAAGGACGAGAGTTTGTATTTATTTATTATAGATCCCCATTAGTTCCTGCCAAATCAGAAGCTACTCTTCCTGGGGTTTATTATGGATCCCTATTCGTTCCTGCCAAATCAGCAGCTACTCTTCCTGGGGTTTATTATGGATCCCCATTAGTTCCTGTCAAGGCAGCAGCTACTCTTCCTGGGGTTTATTATGGATCCCCATTAGTTCCTGCCAAGACAGCAACTACTCTTCCTGGGGTTTATTATGGATCACTATTCGTTCCTGCCAAGACAGCAACTACTCTTCCTGGGGTTTATTATGGATCCCTATTCGTTCCTGCCAAATCAGCAGCTACTCTTCCTGGGGTTTATTATGGATCCCCATTAGTTCCTGCCAAATCAGCAGCTACTCTTCCTGGGGTTTATTATGGATCCCTATTCGTTCCTGCCAAATCAGCAGCTACTCTTCCTGGGGTTTATTATGGATCCCCATTAGTTCCTACCAAGGCAGCAGCTACTCTTCCTGGTGTCCATAAATAAGGCAGTTATATACAATTACGAATATTACATGACATTACATTACATTACATTTCATCTTCAAATAATATTTTTGCAGGAATCTCCTTGCAAATGATTTTGCGGAAGATTGTATCTCTGCCGGGCTGGGCAACCTGAGCTTTTGCTGTTCCCTCAGGCCACTACTCTACTACCACGTATCTACTATACAACATCCATGTGTACGTGTGTGTAGAGTGTGTGTGTTATCACGTATAAGTGTGTGTGTGTCTGTACCTGTACGTGTGTCTGTACCTGTGTGTGTGTCTCTTCACAGTCCCCGCTGTTCCATAAGGTGTATTTTTATCTGGTTTCTAAATCAGATTCTACTGCTTGTATCAGTTACCTGATGTGGAATAGAGTTCCATGTAGTCATGGATCTATGTTGTACTGTGCTCCTCCCATAGTCTGTTCTTGACTTGGGGACTGTGAAGAGACCTCTGGTGACATTTCTTGTGGGGTATGCATGTGTGTCTGAGCTGTGTGCTAGTTCTTTAAACAGACAGCTCGGTACATTCAGCTTGTCAACACTTCTTACAAAAACAAGTTGTGATGAAGTCAATCTGTCCTCCACTTTGAGTAAGATGAAGGAACTGACAAACCAGTAATATTCTACATCTGTATTGTTTTCTGTTTGGAGTTTTAGGCTGGATTTCTGTAGAAGCACTTTGTGACATCTGCTGATGTAAAAAGGGCTTCATATTGGATTGATTTGATATTCTAAACATGCCATTTGTGTCTTTAGGTCTTCCATGGGAAACACTACAGGGAGACAGATGGTTGCTATTTTAAATGCTTTACTTTATTTACTGATGGAAAACTGTCAGCCGGCTCCACACCTCACACAGATGGGGCATCAATAGTGTGTGTTTGTCTGTGTGTGTGCGCGTGTGCATGTGCGTGTGTGTGTGTGTGTGTGTGCGCGCGCGCACGCGTGCATGTGCGTGTGTGTGTTTGTCTGTGTGTGTGTGCACGTGTGCATGTGTGTGTGTTCCAAGCTAGTCAGGATAAATACTGCAGGATGTCCAAAGCAACGGACATTAAGCCTCCACAATGAAGCCATGGAAGATATGTTGGAAAACAAAGCGTTAAATTTGTTTGACACATAAAACATCTCTCACGTTAAACATTTCCTAGTTTTCCAAACAAGTGTTAACATTGGCTGGTTAAGTAAGATCTAAGAAACGCTTAAAGGAGAATTGTGATGCATTTTTCAAATGAGATCTTTCTGATGCTTGGTAATGTTTGGCCTTTTATTTTACGAGGTTAAGTGCTTAATACCATTTCCCAAAGCGATGCACTGAGCATCCATCCAGAGTACATATTTCACTTTAATGTATGATTGCCTGTTGGGTGAATTTTTTAAAAACTATTACCATCGTTAAATACCCATAGTGGTTCTGAGCTAATCTGTGATATTTAAACGCATCCCAGAACACAGATGTAAGCAACGCACATGATATCGTGACATAGTACCCTAGATTATGGTAACCCCTGTGACATCTGATTAAGTGTGTGTGTGTGTGTGTGTGTGTCTGCGAGTGAGTGCAATTGTGTGTGTGTGTGTGTGTGTGTGCGTGTGTTAGCCCACCAACATTTTTAACCAGTGATTCATGCAGCATTACTGTGACTACATCTAGTAATCCTATGAGACTGAATGGGTATTAATGACGTCTACAGGGCATGTGGTGCATGATGCATGATGCATGGTGCATGGTGCATGGTGCATGGTGCATGGTGCATTGTGCATGGTGCATGTTGCATGGTGCATGGTATATGGACAGATGGATTGATGGAGTTCATCGGCTGACAATCATTACCTTTCTTGAGTTTTGTCATTCCTCAACTAACTACAGACAAACAGAAATACAACGTATGTATACAAACAACTTGAAGTAATACACTATGGAACTATTCATACTAAAACATGTGCAAGGGCTGAAAGTTCCCCAAAAACAAAGTAACTTAGTTGCACAGATAAAAAACGTAGAGATGAATCAAATATATACTTTCAAACTAACTGGTAGCTGCCTGCTACCTTCCGTTCAGACTTCCAGACAGTAGACTTTCTAACAAACAGGTAGCAGCCTGCTACCTTCCATTCAGACTTCCAGACAGTAGCGAGAAAAACAAACACAAAACCGTTGTTGTCTTTTTGAGTCTAAAAGTCAGTATGTTATCGTAGAACTTGGCCGAGCGTTTCCATGTCTTCTTTCCTCTGCTGTCATGTGTTGCTACAGAAACATTAGGAGGGAAGTACAAGCTGCAATTAAAAGAGGGGCACACTATTCATAATGTTAATGCCTACACACTTTCACCGTGGAGCATCTCTCTCTCTCTCTCTCTCTCTCTCTCTCTCTCTCTCTCTCT
>QNTS01006637.1:46567-60155 GCA_003317085.1 Hucho hucho | reverse complement strand
ATTTACCCCCTCTCTACCCCTACCCTCTGTTTCTGCCTTTTGTTCTCTCATTATATTTACCCCCTCTCTACCCCTACCCTCTCTGTTTCTGCCTTTTGCTCTCTCATTATATTCACCCCCTCTCTCCCCTACCCTCTCTGTCTCTACCTTTCTCTCATTATATTCACCCCCTCTGTCCCCTACCATCTCTGTCTCTACCTTTCTCTCATTATATTCACCCCATCTCTCCCCTACCCTCTCTGTCTCTACCTTTCTCTCATTATATTTACCCACTCTCTCCCCTACCCTCTCTGTCTCTACCTTTCTCTTATTATATTTACCCACTCTCTCCCCTACCCTCTCTGTTTCTGCCTTTTGCTCTCTCATTATATGTGAATTGTTTCAGGAAACTAGGCGTATGTCACGCGCCACTACTTCACAGGAGAGGCATTTGATAAATGTGTTTTTTAGCAGAAATGCCTTCTGGAACATGTGAACTTTCATGTGCCTTAATACAAACTTGCATGCTATCTGTAAATATGAATAAAAAATTGGAAAATTGGAGCCTTGTTGGTTTAGCCACAGAAAAAGCGAGGAACCTTCCCGCTAGCCATGATTGGCTGAGATAATGGATGCAGAGAGATGAGTTCAGATTGGTCTGCCATGTAGCATGCTTCTGTCTATAACATGAGCTGCTCAGTATGTGTAGGTATCATGAAGAACTGCACAATTGTTGCTAATGCTCTCCACTTTCTGGAGGACAGGGTTTTGAAATCAGTGGAATTCCCGGTGGAAGCACAGCATGATAGCTAAGGAGATGTAGAAAATTATTCCGTTTGATTTCAAATATGCGGATGGAGTCGAGAAGAGAACACACAGAAGGCTGTTGTATAAAACACCTGTCTCCGGATGGCATCTTATAACTAAGGGCAACCATGGCATCAGTGACAGAGAGGAAGAAGCGTTCATCCACGTATACGAGTAAGAGAGTCGAGCTAGCTACGTTTTGAGATATTAAATGTTTCTAATTTAGTCAGAAAGTTGTTTTCATTGCAATTTAAAGCGTACTGTTAGCTAGCTAGATAACATTAGCTGGCTGGCTGGCTAGCTAATTTTACATGTATGATTTTATTTGATATAGTGTGTGTTTACCAGAGACTGTAATGTGAAGAACAACATGACCTGCACTAAAGTCAAACTAGGATACAACGTTAAGCCAACGAGGCAGTGTCCAAGTTCTAAAATTCTTTGGTAAAATGCCCTGCTTTAATTTCGGCATGCTCACAATTATAACTATTTTCTGTAATTAGCTTGCCATTAACTTGTAAATATTATCGTGTTGTGAGTTTATTGTCCTGTAATAATGTATATAAATTAGTCAGCTATATGATATGGTCATTATTTTAACTGAATAGCCAAATAACTTAAAGTTAGCTAGCTAGCTAACAGCCTAGAAACTAACCTAAACATTGTTTAGAATGATGGTTTGCTAGCTTCTTAGGGATCAGTGGAAGGCTAGCGGGACACCTACGACAACATCCGGTGAAATGCAGAGCGCCAAATTCAAATGACAAAAATAGTAATATTAAACATTCATGAAAATATAAGTGTTGTACACCATTCTTTAGCTCAGAATTTTGGTAATCGAACCGCATTGTCCGATTTACAATAGGCTTTACGGCAAAAGCATAGCATTTGATTATCTGAGGACAGCACCCCGCATACTTCCTGCATATAAATATATTTCAAACCAGCAGAGGCATTACAAATATAGCAATAAAATAAACCACTTACCTTTGAAGATCTTCCTCTGGTTGCAATCCCACAGGTCCCAGGAACACAAAGAATGGTTGTTTTGTTTGATAAAGTCCCTCTTTATATCCCCAAAACTATGTTTGGTTGGCACGTTTTGTTCAGTAATCCACCCGTTCCACTCGTTTAACATACAGCCATAGGAAACCTAAAAAAGTTACCGATAAACTTTGTCCAAACAAGTCAAACAACATTTCTAATCAATCCTCAGGTACCCTAATATGTAAATAAACAACATTATTTCAGACGGAGAATAGCCTGTTCAATAGAAAAGAAAAATAACAAAGAGCGCGCACACAGTCACGCGCGCAAAAGAGAAGTGTCAGTTCCAACAGCCACTTGTCAAAACTTCTATTTCTTGTTTGTTTTTCAAAAAACAAGCCTGAAACCATGTCTAAAGACTGTTGACATCTAGTGGAAGCTATAGGAACTGCAATCTGGGAGCTAAATCCCTCTACAGTGAGTAGCAAGTCAATGGAAAAACTGTGACATCAAAGAAACCCATTTTCCGGATAGATTTTCCTCTGGTTTTCGCCTGCCATATCAGTTCTGTTATACCCACAGACATTATTTTAGCAGTTTTAAAAACTGAAGAGTGTTTTCTATCCAATACTACCTATTATATGCACATATATCCTAGCTTCTAGGCCTGAGTAACAGGCAGTTTACTTTGGGCACGTCAGGCTCTCCGTACTTCCGAACACTGCCCCCTAGCCCTAAAAGGCTAGATTGACATATACTAAATTCATTTAAAAGGATGGGTTTATTGGTGTTAAAATACACCTGTTATGCTATTTGGTACCACCAGTCTACTGATGTCATGCAACCTATCGTTTTTCAAATCATACTTTTCATAATGACAATGACAAGTTTAATGTCGGACGACAATATAATGTTCATGATGTCACTGCGACAACTGTCTACAGACATGTCAACATACGTAAAATAAACCAGCCTTTAGTCTTGAAATATTTGTTTGGTACACCACCATAATCACTCTGTTTAGTACATGGCCATACATGTGAATCCTTAAAGAGATGGGTGGGGCTAAGGCTTAAGAGGGTGTGAACAATGTTGAATGGGTGTAGACAAAGAAGAGCTCTCCAGTAGGTGTACCAAAACATTCAAGGGTCATTTTCTCAAAAGTGTGATTAAAAGTTTATACATTTTCAAAGCAGAATTATTGTTCCTCGACTGTAGTGTATGATATACAATTGTGTTTCTCAGAGTTTTTACTTTAATCCAATGCAAATAATAACTATTTCAAATTTTGCTACATAAGACCGGTTCGAGCCGGTCGGTCACATATTTACTGGTATCACTAACCTGAAACCAACGTGTGTGTTGAGCCCATGTTCAGATCTTCCCTCTGTTCAACATGTCTCATAAGGATAGAGCCCTCTGTCCCTTTCAATTACTGTTAGCATTAACGCTAGCTTTAGCAGTCTCTCTACATTAGTCAAGCTGCTGACTGCTGCCAGCTATGAATGAGTCAGACAGCAAAAACCGATGTGCAGATAGCAGCTATCATTCACCTTGCTCACGTCTGAGGGTTTCCACTGGTGGGAAAATATGAGGATTTCCCGGAACTGCGGATTACATTTTTTTTCTTTTTTATTTCTGCAGAATAAAGACCAAGGAAGCCTTCTTCTTCTACACTTGCCCCCCCCTCTCTCCCCCTACAATCATCAATGGCAATTGTCCATCGCTTGAAGCTGCCTTCACCATCCCTTTGTTACAAACACTTTTGATTGCTAGTGAACACAGATCCAGGTGTGATGCCTGCATAACCTCCTTAAATCGCAGTTCAGAAAGAAAACGCCACCTAGAAATATGTCTAACCATTTATGATGCAATTGGTAATGCAACTCTTGGAAATGTAGGCTCTGCTCCTTCAGGGTAGCTCAAGGCCCAAGCAAAGCATCAATATAAAATAGCCTACAGGCAGTGAGAGCTGTAAGCTATACCAATCCCCCAAACAGCAGAACCTTACGCCAGCCAACTATGTGTAACTATGCCAGAGCGCCATTTAGATATTATCAAATAGACCCGCTAAAGTATACCTACCATCGCAAGACTGAATAATATCTGCAAATGTTAATTATTGCCACGGATTCCCCCGGTACTGCTGCTCTTTGTACCACCAGTCACTGAACTATCTCATTAAGCACACCTAGTTCCAATTCCCCTGATAAGTAATTGTATATATGTGCCCTCTGTTCACCATTGTCTGGTTGGTTATTGTTCCCATGTCCGGTCTGTGAGTACCTGTGCTTTGTTATTTCAGCTTTCGTGCTGCGTGTATTGTGCACTTGTCATTACGGGTCTCATCCCATGTTTTGTTGTGCATTTGCTATTATAGGTCTCACCCCGTGTAGTGTATTGCGGGTCTCATCCCCTGTATTTATTAGAGGTTTTATCTCGCTCTTATGTTTGGGCTACATCCCTGTGTTTCTGTATACGTGTTTGTTTTGGGCTTCGTCCCCATGCCTTTTCATGGCATGTTGTATATTTTGGGTGGAGTATTAAACCCCCCTATTACGAATTCCTGTGCCTAACCCAATCACAACGTGACAGAATAACCACCCTAAATGCAGACATCGGGAATGGCCCGTCCTTTCCGACGCCGCCGCAACTGGTCCGTCCGACGCCGCCGCAACTCCGGCACCTGCAACTAGCCCGTCCAATGCTGACGCAACTTCGGCAGCTGCAACTGGCCCTGACCGACCCGCACCGCGTTCCTGTGGTCGTCCTCAAGGCCGGTGTCGTACCATTGCTGGTGCAGCGTGTCTGGGGAGGGGTACGGCCCAGAAGAGCGGTGCTGGGTTTCTGCGGTGGACACCTTGAAAGCTTTGCTGACCAGGGATTTTCACCATCGGTGCTCTGACCGACCTGCACCGCGTCCCTGTGGTCGTCCCTGAGGCCGGTGTCATTCTGCTGCTGGTGCAGAGTGATGGCGGGGTACTGTCACGGATTCCCCCGGTACTGCTGCTCTTTCCGTGCACCAGTTCCGGAGGTCTACGTCACCGGCCACTAGGCGTCCTGTACTGTCTCATTACACACACCTGATTCCAATTCCCTTAATTAGTAATTGTATATATGTGCCCTCTGCTCACCATTGTCTGGTCAGTTATTGTTATTTTGTCAGTTGGTCTGTGAGTACCTGTGCTTTGTTATTTCATCTTTCGTGCTGGGAGTCCTGTTCACTTGTTATTACGGGTCTCGTCCCATGCATTGTTTTGCGTTTGCTATTACAGGTCTCACCCCGTGTAGTGTATTGCGGGTCTCGTCCCCTGTATTTATTAGAGGTTTAACCTCGCTCTTATGTTTGGATTACATCCCTGTGTTTTTGTATACATGTATGTTTTGGGCTTCGTCCCCGTGCCTTTTCATGGCTTGTTGTATATTTTGGGTGGAGTATTAAACCCCCCTATTACAAATTGCTGCACCTGTCTCTGATCCTTATACAACGTGACAATTATATGTGGCAGAATGGCGCCTGAGGGGATGGCTGCCGTTTTGCCGGCTTCTAATTTCCTACTACACTGGCTCTTATTCTCTTTGGATGTGGCAGGAATTGCAAACAATTACGCACTACAAAGGGAATCCCCGCCTCAAGCTGCCCAGTGACACCAGCCTACGAGACGAGCTAAATTACTTCTATGTGTGCTTCGAGGCATGCAACACTGAAGCATGCATGACAGCATTAACGAGCCCGATGTGAACGACATACTGCTTTCCCGGGAACAGGCCCAAATCCCTGTCATTTGTGTGAAGAGACGACGGAGAAAAAGAGGATGGAGGTTGGACTGCCTTCTGAGAATACGTAGGCGATCGAATAAACCCCACCTGCCTTCCATTCTTCTAGCTAACGTGCAACCATTGCAAAAATAAAATCGACCACCTACGAGGAAGATTAAACTACCAATTGGACATAAAAAACTGTAATATCTTATGCTTCACGGAGTTGTGGCTGAACGGCAGGATAGAACAGCTGTGTCTGGTAAGACAAGGGGTGGCGGACTATGCATATATGTAAACAACAGTTGGTGCACGATATCTACGGAAGTCTCAAGGTTTTGCTCACCTGAGGTAGAGTATCTCATGATAAGCAGAATACCACACTATCTACTTAGAGAGTTGTCATCTGTATTTTTCCTAGCTGTTTACTTACCACCACAGACCGATGCTGGCACTAAGGCCGCACTCAATGAGCTGTATTCCACCTTAAGCAAACAGGAAAACGCTCATCCAGAGGCAGCACTTCCTAGTGGCCGGGGACTTTAACTTCTTAGGGAGCGGCTCCCGAGGTGACGGTTTTGGAGAGTCTGGCGTGCCCAAAGAAAAATGCCTCCCACTCAGGCCCAGAAAATAGGATATGCACATAATACTATTGGATAGGAAACACTGACGTTTCTAAAAGTGTTAACATAATGTCTGTGAGTATAACAGAACGGATAAAGCAGGCAAAAACCTGAGGAATTTCTGTCCTGGAAAAAGTGTTTTTGACACATTGCCTCATTTTGAACCCCTCCCTATTGAAAACAGCCATTTCTGGGAGTAAGATTGCCGTACCTATTGCTTCCACTGGATGTCAACAGTCTCTAGACAGTGTTTGGTGATGTTTAGTTGCTCTGGATGGTAATAGAAGAAGAATTTCGAACTAGTCATCGGATGTAAACAGAAGAGGAAGCGCGTTGGTTTTTTCCTTTCCTATCGTCCAGTTTATAATCCGGTTGAAATATTATAGTAAATATACATAAAAGTGTTCCTAAGGATACATTATCAATGATGTTTGATTGTTCTTGGACAAATGTATAGGTATAGGTTGAACGCGTTCTCTTCACGGTTCAATGGGCGAGTGGACGCTGTATTTTATGAACATAATGCGACAACCAAACGGAGATTTATGGATATAATAAATGACTTTTTCTAACAAAAGAACCATTGGATGTCTTCGTTGGACACTTGGGAAGCCCTCAGCAGAAGTTCTTCAAAAGGTAAGGGTTTTGTTTTCGCTGTGAAATGTGTTTTGTGTGAACCGCGATGGTTTATGAATTTATGCTAATGAAAAATATTGGAGGTGCTACCCACAAACAATCAAATGTGGTGCTTTCGCCGTAAAGCCTTTTTGGAATCTGACAACGCTGTGATATTGCCAAGAAGCAGAGCTTTTGATGACTATGCAACACTTGTATATTGATGAATGTTTAATAATTCAACTTTTGGATTTTGAATTTGGCGCCTTACATTTCACCGGGTAGTGTCGGGTAGACTACCTTTAATCAACACACAGAGACACATACAAAGCTCTCCCTCGCCCTCCCTTTGGCAAATTTGACCATAATTGCATACACACAATAATTAAAGCAGGAAGCACCAGTGACTCGGTCAATAAAAATGTGGTCAGATGAAGCAGATGCTAAGCTACAGGACTGTTTTGCTGTCACAGACTGGAATATGTAACGGGATTCTTCCTATGGCATTGAGGAGTACACCACATTAGTCATTGGCTTCATCAAAAAGTGCATCAATGATGTCATCCCCACAGTGACTGTACGTACATACCTCAACCAGAAGCCATGGATTACAGGCAACATCCGCACTGAGCTAAAGGTTAGAGCTGCCGCTTTCAAGGAGCAGGACTCTAACCCGGAAGCATATAAGAAATCCTGCTATGTCCTCCGACGAACCATCAAACAGGCAAAGTGTCAATACAGGACTAAGATCGAATCACACTACACCGGCTCCGACGCTTGTCAGATCTGCCAGGCTTGAAAACCATTACAGACTACAAAGGGAAGCACAGCCGAGATCTGCCCAGTGACATGAGTCTACCAGACGAGCTAAACTACTTCTATGCTCGCTTCAAGGCAAAAAAACACTGAAACATGTTCCGGACGACTGTGTGATCACGCTCTCCGCAGCTGATGTGAGTAAGACGTTTAAACAGGTCAACCTTCACAAGGCCGCAGGGCCAGACAGATTACCAGGATGTGTACTGAGAGCATTCACTGACTAACTGGCAAGTGTCTTCACTGACATTTTCAACCTCTCCCTGTCCGAGTCTGTAATACCAACATGTTTTAAGCAGACCACCATAGACCCTGTGCCCAAGAACACTAAGGTAACCTGCCTAAATGACTACAGGCCCATATCATTCACGTCTGTAGCCATGAAGTGCTTTGAAAAGCTGGTCATGGCTCACATCAACACTATTATCCCAGAAACCCTAGACCCACTTCAATTTGCATACCACCCCCAACAGAGCCACAGATGACGCAATCTCTATTGCACTCCACACTGCCCTTTCCCACCTGGACAAAAGGAACACCTATGTGACAATGCTATTCATTGACTGCAGCTCAGCGTTCAACACCATAGTGCCCTCAAAGCTCATCACTAAGCTAAGGAACCTGGGACTAAACACCTCCCTCTGCAACTGGATCCTGGACTTCCTGACGGGCCTCCTCCAGGTGGTAAGGGTAGGCAACAACACATCTGCCATGCTGATCCTCAACACAGGGGTCACTCAGGGGTGCATTCTTAGTCCCCTTGTGTACTCCCTCTTCACCTATGACTGCGTGGCCAAGCATGACTCCAACACAATCATTAAGTTTGCCGATGACACACCGGTGGTAGGCCTGATCACCGACAATGATGAGACAGCCTATAGTGAGTCATTCAGAGACCTGGCAGTGAGGTGCCAGAACAAGACAGAGGCGCTGATTGTGGTACTACAGGAAGAGGAGGGCCGGGTACGCCACCATTCACATCGGCGGGGCTGTAGTGGAGCAGGTCGAGAGCTTCAAGTTCCGTGGTGTCCACATCACCAATGAACTGTCATGGTCCAAACACACCAAGGCAGTCCTGTAGAGGGCACAACAATGCCTATACCGCATTAGGAGACTGAAAAGATTTGGCATGTGTTCTCAGATCCACAAAAAGTTATACAGCTGCACCATCGAGAGCATCCTGACTGGTTGCATCACCACCTGGTATGGCAACGTCTCAGCATCCGACCACAAGGTACCCTCGCTTGAGGCAAGATGAGCTTCATCTTGGCACATGTGAACTATCTGCCCATCTTGCCATCGTAGCAGTGTGAACCCAGCCGCCGGACATATCGCCTGTTTCTCTTGCTGAACTATTTGAGTAGGTTGATCATCTGTGGGTGTACATGAAATATCTACAATCTAACAATTAACCTAATATACACATAGCCAACCACGTGTAGCTAATATGCAATGGATTTTATTACAATAATGCTATTGACTGTGGGCTGAACATCGACATATATAAGGCATGGAAAGGCCGTTGAATCAGCAGCGATGCCAAATGAATGGGCTGCGTATATCTCAGGAGATAGCCAGTAGCGTTGGCAGAGGAGATGGAGCAGTGATGAAAAACAGTATCTCGTCATTGGTTTGCCAACATCAGTGATGAATAATGGATCGCCCGGAGTGGCCAGTGGTCGCTATTGCACGTAGTGTAACATGGAAGAGAGGTGATAAACCAGTGTTAGTTTGAGCAGTGATACCTGGCGTACGATTACCCTTCCTATTAGTTTAGAAGGCTTTTCCAACACAGTGAACATGGGAGTGTCCATAATTAAATCTGAAAATCGTGAGATCATGCAATGATTAAAGAGAAATTAATACAAAGTATTCTCCCCACCAGTAAAAACCGTAGAAAGCCATGAAACAACTGCATTTAATAAAATGTAATTGTACGAGCCAAAATACCCTTTCCTTAACATGAATCAGTTTTTTCCATAGTGAGGGTGATAGATCATCTTTGTCTTTTCCTGAAGATTGCCCATTCAGACAGAAAGAGCTGTCATCTTAGTCTATGATGATATTCTACCAATGCAACATAGCTTATTGACCACACGGACTGACAGAATCATGATCATATTGTAATACTGCAAGAACTCATGTATGTTTCTCAATTAGTAAATTGTAACATGGTAGCAGCAGAGGACCAGTGTGAAGCCGGGATCAATTGAAAAGCAGTAGCAGTGCTGATTCAGAACTGGGCGCCAATAGCTCAGAGCAAGCCCTCAACGCTGACAAGGCACCAGAGCCGTGATGACTTCCAGTATCTTGTCATTGGTTGCTCTGGAAGAGCTTAATGTAAACCCAACACCGTTGCCTTAACGTGAACTCACACTTGTGCTACTGAGAGAGATACTCTTTGATATGCATGTAGGCAGTGGACAGTAGGCAGACAGATGTGTTCTTGAGCACGCTGAAGGGTCTGACACCCAATATGGACTGAATCCCTGCTAACAGGGAGCATGATAAGGCTGCATTTGCCTGACTGAAATTGGAATAGAAAAGGCATACGTGGTTATATAACAGCAGACATTGTACAGAGACAAGACCAGACAGTAGACCAATGCAAAGTGCCACAGCTCAGCCATGACATACCATTTCATAGCTTAAAACATACAGTGTTGCTAAAAAACATCTCAACTAAACGTTAGCTACGTAACCACCTTACCTTAGCCTGATGTCCTACTGAAATTAATCAGCAGTAACTGTGCCGTTTAAGGTGAGGTTAAGGTTTTAATGAGCATGGTCTTATTTCCATTACAGCATATTGAATGACAGTCATTCATATTCCATTCATCCAGTACAATGTAACATCGATAGGTTTAGGCTGCTACATGATACTCTAATTTTCCCCTGTACCCATCATGAGGTTGCTACAACCTAGCCTTTGAATGAAATGTTTACAACATGCAGGAGGTGCACAGGTCAGGATAATTTTGAGTAATCAAGGTGACAGACAGTGACACATTCAATACCGCATTGAACACTTTTGCCTGCATCTAGCTGATCTAGGGTGCAATCTTTAGTCCATTAGTTGCAAATCATCAAGAGATGCAAATGTCAGTTTCTATTGGACAAATTCAGGTGTGTTTATCCCCGCTTCGATACGTTTTTCTTCCGTTAAGAAATGTTTTCCAACAGAATCAGCGGAATGAATACACCCCTGATCACACGCAAACACAGTTCACTTTCATAGCAGCCACATAAAAACAGCATGATCACTTAGATCATTGTATATATTATTCCTTCTCACAACTATCTATGCACTCTCCTCCTCTCACCTTTTCCCTTTGCTTGTGGATTTGGATTTCAGCGCTCAACACATCAGCTGTCTGTGACTTTAAAGCCAAACCTTCATATCATGACCGCTAACCCCTATACACAGCCTACATCGTTGTCACCATAATAATGGCATAGTCAACATAGCTACTAGAACTAATGGGTTAGTAAACCCACTACAATCATTCAGTACAGTGTACAGTCAGAGAGCAGTTTTAGCAGTTACAATGGCGTGCCTTGGTGGCAATAAATGTATTAAACCAAAAGCTTACCTTGACTTCGAAGAGTTCCAGTGTTGAATAGTCATAGCCAACTAGCTAACATATCATCCTTATCTGTTTGAGACGGATGTTTGAGTAGGCTAAACCAGCTAGCTGGTTTAGTGAAAGTAAAAGAAAAATACAACCAAATCTCTCTCTTGTTCAAAACTGTTCAACTATTGCATCCTGTTTCCATTGATCATCCTTGAGATGTTTCTACAACTTTATTTGAGTACACCTGTGGTAAATTCAATTGATTGGACATGATTTGGAAAGGCAAACACCTGTCTATATACGATCCCACAAAAACCAAGCCATGAGGTCAAAGCAATTGTCCGTAGAGCTCCACGACGGGATTGTGTCGAGATACAGAACTGAGGAAGGTTACCAAAAAATTTCTGCAGCATTGAAGGTCCCCAAGAACACAGTGGCCTCCATCATTCTAAAATGGAAGAAGTTTGGAACCACCAAGACTCTTCCTACAGCTGGCTGCCCGGCCAAAGGGAGCTGACCAAGAACCCGATAGCCACTCTGACAGACCTCCAGCTCTCCACTGTTCTAGAAGGACAACCATCTCTGCAGCAATTCAACAATCAGGCCTTTATGGTAGAGTGGCCAGACAAAAGCCACTCCTCAGTAAAAGGCACATCACAGCCATCTTGGAATTTTCCAAAAGGCACCTAAAGGACTAAATTCTCTGGTCTGATGAAACCAATATTTAACTTTTGGGCCTGAATACCAAGCGTCACTTCTCGAGAAAACCTGACACCATCCCTATAGTGAAGCATGATAGTGGTAGCAGGGGTCTGTATACGGAGCCTAACCAGGGCGTGCTCCTACAATATAATATTGGCAGCCATGGCATTATGCGTACTGTGTGTAGAAAATGAAGCGAAGAATATCAGCTAACACCTGAATGTGTAAGCATTCACCAAAACATTACGAGTTGCATCCTAAAACACATACTTTAACTACTATGTAAGACATGAGAATATCAAAATGCAACAGAAAATGAATTGAACAGAAAATGAACAGTACTAATACACAATGACTAAAATGAAGGGATCGTTACAATACAATAGCATGTGACAGAATAGGAACAGTCACCTGAATAATACTACTGGAATGGAAGATGGACTGACAGGGAGGTTAATCTACGTAAAACGCATGACACATGATTAGAACATGAGCCTAAACCTACTGCTGAAAATAAGAATGAAGTAAATATAAATAAGTTGACTGAATTTATACCGTAAAATGTATGCTGATAGTTTGACTCATGCAACAGTATGCAATAATGAACTAGCAGATACTCTGATTTGCTCAAAGCAGCAGAAAGCCAGCCAAAGTGTAGCCATACAAGCGCACTGATCCAGACCAGTCTGCAAATTAAGTTGAAAGTGTTCTATCAAATCAAAATGTATTTGTCACGAATACAACAGGTGTAGACCTTACCGTGAAATGCACTTCAATAAATAGTTAAGAAAATATTTACTAAATAAACTAAAGTGAAAAAATATATAATCTTTCAAAAACGAACATAAGAAACGTAAATAACAATAACAAGGCTATATACAGGGGGCGGTACCTAGTCAATGTGCGAGGGTACAAGTTAGTTGAGGTAATTTGTAAAGCACCGTTGGTTAGGAGCCCGAAAAATGGCAGCCATCCCATCCGCCTACATTATTCTTAACTGTGTAATGGAATAGTGTTCCAAAGAAAACCAACCATAGTCAGAATAATTGTACAACATTTAAGGTGTGACTGCTGACGCAATTCAATCTAATTAGTGTGACTGAAATGACCCGTAAATGTAGGCTATCACTGATAGTAATATTGATTGCAGCATTCTCATGAGCTGCGCGAAGCGCAGTGATAACTACTATCGTTATTGATACTGCACTAAACAATTACTGTCCGCATAGAGACTGAAATACTATCGAAACATCGTTATAAGTACCGTCTCCGGCCCGTGATCAGAAAACATTGCCACTCACACACTGTATATCGACGCATAGCCTGTATTCTAGCCTAGCATCGGCTAGATCCTCCTTGTATGAAGAGGGATGATTCTTCATGATGGGGTGTGTGTTCACAGAGCACGCTGAATCTGCCCGAAAGATAACTAGTAGCTATATCATAGGCTACTTCCACCACTAATTCTACTTAGCTAGCTAGTTTTTTGCCGCTATTAACTGACAACAATAGAACAGCAACATGCCCACAGCAGCATAGAGAAACATCTAGTTACCACAGCAGCATAGAGAACATCTAGTTACTACAGCAGCATAGAGAACATCTAGTTACTACAGCAGCATAGAGAAACATCTAGTTACCACAGCAGCATAGAGAACATCTAGTTACTACAGCAGCATAGAGAAACATCTAGTTACACAGCAGCATAGAGAAACATCTAGTTAC
>QNTS01006637.1:25248-44173 GCA_003317085.1 Hucho hucho | reverse complement strand
ACAGCAGCATAGAGAAACATCTAGTTACCACAGCAGCATAGAGAAACATCTAGTTACTACAGCAGCATAGTGAAACATATAGTTACACAGCAACATAGAGAAACATCTAGTTACTACAGCAGCATAGTGAGAAACATCTAGTTACACAGCAGCATAGAGAAACATCTAGTTATCTTAGTGGATTAGTAATTAATTGTGGTTTGGAATTTCTCTTTTTAGGACTCTGCGCTGCTGCAGTGTGTAAGTGTGCATGTGAGCTATTTAGTATGAGAAGGAGGAATACCCTCACGTACAGAGATGGGGTCATTAGGACAATAATCTCACAACCTTTCCCCCTTTTCTCTCCACTCTACGGAATGGACTCTTGGATAGCCCTTTGTTAACATCAAAAGGTTGGGGAATGGAACAATATTTCTGTAATCCAACAAGTTGAAAGTGTCTGTTGATACTTAAAGAATATGATGTCAGATCAGTTGTTGTCTGGGACATTATATCTGATGATAGGATGACATAAATTGTATCTTGGAAAGTCAACATATTCTAGTTATCAGATTCACATGGAATTGTTGTGCAATTTAAATGTTTAAATATTAATTAATTTGAGTGAACAGTGAAAAGACATTGGTTGAGAACTATGAAACATGCCCTTCTCTCCCCCAATACAAAAGCCTGTTAACATTTAGTTCCAGATGACGTGAGGACTGGTGTCCATACGTTTAAAAGGGCAAATTTCAACATGGAGGTGACGATCCCCATGCTGGAAGGATGAATTTCGACTACACCAGCCAGAATACAGCACGAGCTGAGTATGGCAACTTGGTGTGAACTTTGAACTATTATCCACCAAAAAAATTATACATCCTAGGCGTCGAGTTATCAGCAGCAGCTGTAAACGTACGTGGCCTAGGAAAGGACAGACGATCTCTGAAGAACGACAGGGTACTTAAACGTATCCGCTCTACAACACTACGACCAGAAAGATTCTTCAAAAGACAATGGCAATATCTGCTGGGTAAACCAGTCTTCCATCTTCGACCCATCTATTAAAGCGCAGCTCAGAGTAAATATAGATATTTGCATTTTCTTTTTCCAAATGGGCGTTAATTAGAATGCATAAGATTCTGTATTTACGGTAGCATAGCTTCTCAAGGTCCGATAGACCCAATCCCTTTGTCCCTCAGTCTTCCCGCTCTTTCATTCAAACCCACCCCTTTCCTTTGTGTAACCAGCTGTCATATCGGCTTAGCCCACTAGGGTCTTTTCATGACATGATTAGTAATCGATGTGTGATCTATCCTATGTAATTATGTGTGATAATTTAGGTATTTAGTAAATAAATAATTAAGCCAATTTTTGTATTGCTGATTCAACTTGTTAGCCAGGGTTCGTGCAGATAACCAAGAATTTTACGACCTTCACATGAGACTGAATAAGGTGACGATTAATATTTGACTGCTACTGATACAAAAGATATTTGACCATTCAGGAAGTACAAGTGAGCAGCAAGTTGAGATGTACCTGCCAGCAGACAAGCTTGGTTACACATCAGGGGCAGAGCTATTCTACCTATTCAAAGACCTGCGGTCACAACTGCTTACAGGTACACCCAACAGTGAATGCTTGTCATTCACAAACAGACACAGAATACATATTCATAAACAACTTCAAAGGGGTTCATTTCCCTATTTATTTTAGTTGTGACTTTTGTGTGTGTGTGTTCCCTCAGTCGGCGTAACCCCATGGGTCTGATGGTTGCACTTGATGACAACAACAGAGCAGCAGGAGAGCTATTCTGGGATGACGGAAACTCTGGAGGTATTTCAACAAAGTCAGGTGGAGTTAGTCAGTGCGTACGTGTGTGTGTTTGTGTACATACATGTTTTTGTGTATGTCTACCGGCATCCTGTTATGCCATAGAGAATCATATCATCTACTTTGTCTCTTTGATCTCACCCAGAGAATCTGTTAACATGGGAAGTCGTAAAATCGATCAGTGTTAGCCCATTCACACTGCTCAGTTTGGAGGTCAGTTATTTTACTGGGTTGGGGCAAAACAATACAGCTTTGAACCGCATGGTAACGTTATCTACAGTTTCAGTGACCGACCGGCTCGATTAGGTCCTATGTAGCAAAATTTGATAATATGTTTATTACATTGGATAAAAGTAGAGACTCAGAGCTGAAAATGGTATTTCATAAACTACAGTTGAGGAACAACGGGAAAGTAATTCTGCTTTGAAAGTTGATACATTTATAACTGTAAAATGGCTCTTGAATATTTTGGTAAAACCTTTGGAGAGCTCTTTTTTGTCTACACCCATTCAGCATCATTCACACCCTCTTAATGGCGAGCCAATTAAAGAAAAGAGCTTACAGTTGTGAGTGTGATGAAAGCTGGGCATTCTACCGGAGAACTTTAGAACTTCTACAATGTCTCATTGGCCTAACGTTATATACTAATTTGACTTTGTGCAGGTCATGTCCTTCACATTACCATCTCTGGTAAACACATACTATATCAAATAAAATCTATGTTTATTTGAAACACGCACAGGATACAGAAGGTTTAGTGAAATGGTTACATGCATAAGGGAGTCTTTTGTTTCGACATGTAGCTAGCTAGCTAAACAATGAACCATAATCCCAGCTCATAATGTTACTACCCTGCATGAATCTGCAGGTGGCTAACAACCAGGTTCAACGTTAGCTAGCTAACGTTAGGCTATAACTAGCAATGCAAATGGCTCTGAGATAAAAATAATATTACTACACAGATCATATATGTAACATTAGCTAGCGAGCCAGCCAGCTAACGTTAGCTAGCTAGCCAACAGTACATTTAAACTTTAAATGAAAATGACTTTCTGACAAAATTAGAAACGCATAATATCTGTAAATGTGGTTCGCTACACTAACTTACCCATATACATGGATGGACGCTTATCCCCATCTGTCACGGATTCCATTGTTGCCCTTAGTTTGAAGATGTAATCGGAGACAGGTGTTTTATACAACAGCCTTCTGTGTGTTCTCTTTTCAACTCCCTCTGCATATTTGCAATCAAACGCCAGAATCTCCTTAGCTATCATACTCTAATTCCACCAGGAATTCCACAGATTTCCAAACTCGGTCCTCCAGAAAGTGGAGAGCAAATGTTTTGCAGTTCTACTATGTGAAATCTTTCAAAAAAGCTGTGTTACAAAGGATTACCCAAACATACTGACCAGCTCATGTTATAGACAGAAGTGTGCTACATGGCAGACCAATCCGAACTCATCTCTCAGTATGTCCAGCCCATCCATCTCAGCCAATCATGGCCAGTAGGAAGGTTCCTTTACTTTTTCCGTGGCTAAACCAACTAGGCTCGCAATTTAACTATTTTATTTGTATTTACAGATGGCACACATTTGTTATTAAGGCACATGAAAGTTCACATGTTCCAGAAGGCATTTCTGTCAAAAAACTGATTTAGATTTTTTTTTAAGTTTACTTTCAAATGCCTCTCCTGTGAAGTAGTGACAAGCGACACATTCCTAGTTTCCTGAAACGAGTCACATATGATGTTAGCAATATGATGGCATTACCTATGATAAGTGATTGACTGCCAAAGGTAATTTTATATAAGTTCTCTTCTAACTATTTAAATAGATGTTATTGGTAATACTAAGACGAGGCAACTCTAACCTTAGATCAATGTCTGGGTGTAACCTCATCTTACTCCTCCTGTATGTTCTCCCTCTACTGGGCGTGTTGACCATCTAGGTGATGCATTCTCGGTACAGTGACCCTAGCAACCTAAAATTTGAGAACATCTTCGTGCTTGGAGTCTCCAGTCCCCCCGTGACTGTCAGCACACATGGCAACAACGTCATTTAACATCCTTTCAACTATGACAACAACAAGCAGGTAACCAAGGCTGTCACAGCTGTTGCTACCCAACATACATGACTCTCACAGATACAGTTGTCATGAAGTTGCCCTGTAGGGTGAGGTTTAGCATAAGCAAACATAAATGTACAACAGAACATCCAATTAGGATTTATGCTAGGATCACTTAAGGTTCTGAGAAAAATGCCAGACTGGGTAAAATTAAAATTAACCCTGAGGACTTTGACCCTACAGCCACCATACTCACCAGTTTCTCCCCAGAAGTCCATAGGTCATACCTGTAGACTGCCCAAAACCAGTACATTACAGCTGTAGATTAGTCATGTAGTTATCAATTTAGGATTGTGCCCTGAGGCTGACTGGCTATTGCTCAGGCAAATGAGAAATAAGTGCACTCAGGCTATTCGGAAGGCCAAAGTGAGTTACTTTAAGGAGCAGTTGTCACGACTTCCGCCGAAGTCGGTCCCTCTCCTTGTTCGGGTGGCGTTCGGCGGTCGACGTCACCGGTCTTCTAGCCCCCGCTGATCCATTTTTCATTTTCCGTTAGTTTTGTCTTTATTATACACACCTGGTTTCTATTCCCATAATTACATGTTCCTTATTTAACCCTCTGTTTCCCCCTTGGTTTTGTGTGTGTTTGTTATTTGTAAGTTCGTCTGATTATGTGAGCGTGTATATTTGTAACTACTTGAAACTTGTAGTTGATTGAGTAAAGTTACATGACTACTCATCTCTGTTGTCCTGCGCCTGACTCCGCTTTACCAGCTACACTGAGACCCTTGATAGAAACACGCACCAACTAAATGGAGTCAGCACAAGCACACAGCCCTCCGGTACCAGTCGAGGAGAGCGTCCAGCAGCACGCGACCATGTTGCAACGTCTCGGCACAGCCATGGATCGCGGGCTGCAAACAATGGAGCGATGGGAGAGAGAGGAGGTCTTCCAGCGCCTCCACCATCACCTCAACAAAACCCACCGATGTCCACCCCTCCTTCACCTGGTACCAGTGGGATAAGACTCGCGCTCCCGGGGAATATGATGGAATGGCTGCCGGGTGCCAGGGGTTCCTACTCCAGCGGGAGCTCTACCTGGCGACCGTCCACCCGGCTCCTTCAGGATGCGAGAGCGTGTCCGCCCTCGTCTCCTGTCTATCAGGGAAAGCCCTGCTGGCCACCCGCGGACTTTCAGATCGGGGTCCGTCAGTTCCATCCCCCAGCACCTCCGCTCCGACCCCCATGGAGCTGGGGAGTGCTGCGCTTAGGGTGACCGGAGGAGGGGCTATTCCCTGCACTATCTGTGGCCGCAGAGGGCACACTGCTGGTCGGTGCTGGGGGGGGTTCCTCAGGGAGTCGAGGCAGCAGGCAGGGCACTATCGTGTCACCCCAGGTGAGTAGGCATCAGACTCACCCAGAGCCCCCTGTTGCTCACATGTTTGTGTGTATAGAATTTCCTGAGTTTTCCCCGCATTCCCAGTATAAGGCGCAAGCGCGACATCATTTATGTATACAGAGAGAGTCAGCCCAAGAATTGAACCATGTGGCACCCTCATAGAGACTGCCAGAGGCCCGGACAACAGGCCCTCTGATTTGACACACTGAACTCTATCGGAGAAGTAGTTGGTGAACCATGCGAGGCAATCATTTGAGAAACCAAGGCTGTCGAGTCTGCCGATAAGGATGTAGTGATTGACAGAGTCGAAAGCCTTGGCCAAATCAATGAATACGGCTGCACAGTAATGTCTCTTATCGATGGCGGTTATGATGTCGTTTAGGACCTTGAGCGTGGCTGAGGTGCACCCATGACCAGCTCTGAAAACAGATTGCATAGCGGAGAAGGTACGGTGGGATTCGAAATGGTCGGTAATCTGTTTGTTAACTTGGCTTTCAAAGACCTTAGAAAGGCAGGGTAGGATAGATATAGGTCTATAGCAGTTTGGGTCAAGAGTGTCTCCCCCTTTGAAAAGGGGGATGACCGCAGCTGCTTTCCAGTCTTTGGGAATCTCAGACGACACGAAAGAGAGGTTGAACAGGCTAGTAATAGGGGTTGCAACAATTTCGGCAGATAATTTTAGAAAGAAATGGTCCAGATTGTCTAGCCCGGCTGATTCGTAGGGGTCCAGATTTTGCAGCTCTTTCAGAACATCAGCTAACTGGATTTGGGAGAAGGAGNCGTTTCCTATCCTCAGTGCAGTGGGCAGCTGGGAGGAGGTGCTCTTATTCTCCATGGACTTTACAGTGTCCCAGAACTTTTTTGAGTTTGTGTTACAGGAAGCAAATTTCTGCTTGAAAAAGCTAGCCTTGGCTTTCCTAACTGCCAGTGTATATTGGTTCCTGACTTCCCTGAAAAGTTGCATATCACGGGGGCTGTTCGATGCTAATGCAGAATGCCACAGGATGTTTTTGTGCTGGTCAAGGGCAGTCAGGTCTGGAGAGAACCAAGGGCTATATCTGTTCCTGGTTCTAAATTTCTTGAATGGGGCATGCTTATTTAAGGTGGTGAGGAAGGCACTTTTAATGAATAACCAGGCATCCTCTACTGACGGGATGAGGTCAATATCCTTCCAGGATACCCGGGCCAGGTCCATTAGAAAGGCCTGCTCGCTGAAGTGTTTTAGGGAATGTTTAACAGTAAGGAGGGGAGATCGTTTGACCGCAATCCCATTACGGATGCAGGCAATGAGGCAGTGATCGCTGAGATCTTGGTTGAAAACAGCAGGGGTGTATTTGGAGGGCAAGTTAGTTAGGATGACATCTATGAGGGTGCCCGTGTTTATGGCTTTGGGGTTGTAGCTAGTAGGTTCAATGATGATTTGTGTGAGGTTTAGGGAATCAAGCTTAGATTGTAGGATGGCCGGGGTGTTAAGCATGTCCCAGTTTAGGTCACCTAGCAGCACGAACTCTGAAGATAGATGGGGGGCAATCAGTTCACATATGGTGTCCAGAGCACAGCTGGGGGCAGAGGGTGGTCTATAGCAAGCGGCAACAGTGAGAGACTTTTTTCTAGAAAGGTGGATTTTTAAAAGTAAAAGTTCAAATTGTTTGGGTACAGACCTGGATAGTAAGACAGAACTCTGCAGGCTATCTCTGCAGTAGATTGCAATACCGCCCCCTTTGGCCATTCTATCTTGTCTGAAAATGTTGTAGTTAGGGATGGAGATTTCAGCGTTTTTGGTGGTCTTCCTAAGCCAGGATTCAGACACGGCTAGGACATCCGGGTTGGCAGAGTGTGTTAAAGCAGTGAATAAAACAAACTTTTTACGGTTGCAGAAGTCAACAAATGATAGTGCCTGGGAAATAGGAGTGGAGCTAGGCACTGCAGGGCCTGGATTAACCTCTATATCACCAGAGGAACAGAGGAGGAGTAGGATAAGGGTACGGCTAAAGGCTATAATGACTGGTCGTCTAGGATGTCCTGACCAGAGAGTAAAAAGAACAGGTTTCAGGGGGCGATGAAATAGATTAAAGGCATAATGTACAGACAAAGGTATGGTAGGACATAAATACAGTGAAGGTAAACCTAGGCATTGAGTGGTGATGAAAGAGATTTTGTCTCTAGAAACATTTAAACCAGGTGATGTCATCGCATGTGTGGGTGGTGGAACTGAAGGTTTGGATAAGGTATTTTGAGCAGGGCTAGAGACTCTACAGTGAAATAAGACAATAAACACTAACCAGAACAGCAATGGACAAGGCATATTGACATTGAGGAGAGGCATGCTTAGCCGAGTGATCATAAGGGTCCAGTTAGTAATGAGGCTGGTTGGGAACACGGCGATTCAGACAGCTAACCGGGGGTAGCAAGCTAGCAAAGGCTAGCAGGCCGGCTAACAAAGACGGAGGAAGTCTGTTTTATAGCCTCCTCGTGCGTTTCTGTCGGTAGACCAGTCGTGATGGGTTAGTGGGGTTCCGTGTGGTAAAGGGGACCAGGCCAATTGGCAAAATAGGTATAGTGGCCCAAGAAATTGTCCGATGGACCTGTTTAGCTAGCAGCCGATATGCTCTAGAGAGCAAAACGTTAACAGGCCACAGGTAGCTGATGGGCGTTCAGGTGACGTCGCGATGGAGGGCCGGTTGAATAACCCCCTCGGGCAGAAAACGTCGGTAGTCCAGTCGTGAAGGCCCGGTGAGGCTCCGCACCGGCAGTAAAAACGGATCCGGATTGGTGTTGTATCCCAGGAGTGGCTGATGGGACTCTTCAGCCAGGACTCTTCAGCCAGCCGGAAGATGGGCCAAACACGGGCTAGCTTCAGGCTAATTGGTGCTTGCTCTGGGACCAACGTTAGCCAATAGTCACTTTGATCGCAGCTAGCTAGCTGCAAGATCCAGGTAAAAATATCCAGAGCTTGCGGTAGGAATCCGGGGATATGGAGAGAAAATAGGTCCGGAATGCTCTGGTTTGAGTCACGTTATACGAACGGCGAGAGCTTTTCCGAGCTAAAGGTTAGCTGCTGCTGTCCGCTAGCAATGGTAAGCTAAATACTAACGTTAGTTAGTGACTTGGCTAGCTTCTGTTAGGGAATTCCGGATTCGAGGTGGATAATACTTGAAAAACAAAACAGAGCCATACCACATTGGGTGAGGTGGGTTGCAGGAGAGTGTTTTATAGTTGAGTTTTAGAAAAAATATATAAAATAATATGCGAAGAAAATATATAAATAGATATATACACTGGACACGACAGGACGAGGACAAAAGACGTCTGACTGCTACGCCATCTTGGATTATAGTGATGCTTATTTATAAAACCCTCTTAGGCCTCACTCCCCCCTATCTGAGATATCTCCCGCAGCCCTCATCCTCCACATACAACACCCGTTCTGTCAGTCACATTCTGTTAAAAGTCTCCAAAGCACACACATCCCTGGGTTGCTCCTCTTTTCAGTTTGCTGCAACAAACACTCAAACTGGACAGTTTTATCTCAATCTCTTCATTCAAAGACTCAAACATGGACACTCTTACTGACAGTTGTGGCTGCTTTGTGTGATGTATTGTTGTCTCTACCTTCTTGCCCTTTGTGCTGTTGTCTGTGCCCAATAATGTTTGTACCATGATTTGTGCTGCAACCATGTTGTGTTGCTACCATGCTGTGTTGTTATGTGTTGCTGCCTTGCAACGTTGTTGTCTTAGGTCTCTTTATGTAGTGTTGTGTTGTCCCTCTTGTTGTGATGTGTGTTTTGTCCTACATTTATATTGTATTTATTTTTTATTTTTAATCCCAGGCCTCTGTCCCAGCAAGAGGCCTTTTGCCTTTTGGTAGGCCATCATTGTAAATGAAAATGTGTTCATAACTGACTTGCCTAGTTAAATAAAGGAAAAATAAATAAAATAAAAAACATATTCTCTCAAGCTCTGTCAGGTTGGATGGGGAGCGTTGCTTGCACAGCTATTTTCAGGTCCGGGCTCTGACTGGGCCACTCAAAGATATTCAGAGACTTGTCCAAAAGTCACTCCTGTGATGTCCTGGCTGTGTGCTTAGGGTCGGTGTCCTGTTGGAAGGTGAACCTTCGCCCCAGGCTGAGTTCCTGAGAGCTCTGGAGCAGGTTTTGAACATGGATCTCTCTGTACTTTGTTCCGTTCATCTTTCCCTCGATCCTGACTACTCCCAACCGCTGCCTTTGAAAAACATCCCCACAGCATGATTCTGCCACCACCATGCTTCACCGTAGGGATGGTGCCAGGTTTCCTCCAGATGTGACGCTTTGCATTCAGGCCAAAGCATTTTGTCAGACCCGAGTATCTTGCTTCTCATGGTCAGAGTCTTTAGGTGCCTTTTGGCAAACTCCAAGCGGTCTGTCATGTGCCTATAACTGAGGAGTGGCTTCCATCTGGCCACTCTACCATAAAGGGCTGATTGGTGGAGTGCTGCAGACATGGTTGTCCTTCTGGAAGGTTCTCCCATCTCCACAGAGGAACTCTAGAGCTCTGTCAGAGTGACCATCGGGTTCTTGGTCACCTCCCTGACCAAGGCCCTTCTCCCCCGATTGCTCAGTTTGGCTAGGGCGGCCATTTCTAGGAAGAGTTTTGGTGGTTCCAAACTTCTTCCATTTAAGAATGATATGGCTTGGTTTTTGCACTGACATGCGCTGTCAACTGTGGGTTCTTATATAGACAGGTGGGTGTGCCTTTCCAAATCATGTTCAATCAATTGAATTTACCACAGGTGGACTCCAATCAAGTTAAAGAAACATCTCAAGGATGATCAAGGGAAACAGGATGCACCTGAGCTCAATTTTGAGTCTCATAGCACAGGGTCTGAATACTTATGTACATTTTTTTAAATGTGCAAACATTTCAGAGACAGAGACACTACAGGTACAGAGACAGCGACAGAGACAGAGACACCACAGTGACAGAGACACCACAGCAACAGAGACACCACAGACACAGAGACACCACAGGGACAGAGTCAGAGACACCACAGAGACAGAGACAGAGACACCACAGAGACAGAGACACCACAGAGATAGATACAGAGACACCATAGAGATAGAGACATGGCCGAGACAGAGACAACAACAGAGTCAGAGACACCATAGAAACAGAGACAGAGACACCACAGATACACACACAGCGACAGTCAGAGACAGAGCCACCACATAGACAGAGACACCACAGAGACAGAGACACCATAGAGATAGAGACATGGCAGAGACAGAGACAACGACAGAGTCAGAGACAGCATAGAGACAGAGACAGAGACACCACAGATACAGAGACACCACAGGGACAGAGACACCAGAGATACAGAGACAGAGTCAGAGACACCAGAGATACAGAGACAGAGACACCACAGTGACAGAGACAGAGACACCATAGAGACAGAGTCAGAGACAGGGACATCGTAGAGACAGAGACACGACAGAGAAAGGAAAAAGCAAAATCCCTTAATTGTGGAGTCTGAGTGGATGATTAGCTGCTGAATGGCTAATCCTTTATGCCCTGTGTGTGTGTGTGTGTGTGTGTGTGTGTGTGTGTGTGTGTGTGTGTGTGTGTGTGTGTGTGTGTGTGTGTGTGTGTGTGTGTGTGTGTGTGTGTGTGTGTGTGTGTGTGTGTGTGTGTGTGTGTGTGCGTGCGCGTGTGAGTGTGTCGAGGACTTTGTCCTGTGTGGCCTTCTGATTAGAGAAGTGATTAGGGCAAAGCAAAGGTCAGACATTATCCATCTCATTTTGTGTGAATCTCTCTTCAGATTCATCAACATATTCTGTCTGCCGCCAGACAGCTTCTCTCTGTCTGTCTGTCTGTCTGTCTGTCTGTCTGTCTGTCTGTCTGTCTGTCTCTCTCTCTCTGTGTGTGTCTCTCAGTGTCTCTGTCTCTCTCTCTCCCTCCCCATGATTTAAATAAATCGACATTTCAGCAAGGCCTTACTTCAAGACCAGACATGTCAAGTCTCACATTAATTATGTATTTATTTATTGACCCATATTTTATCAGGTAAAATGACTGTGAATATATTATCTTTCATAACAACGACTGGGGGAGGAGTCAGAGGGGGGAAGCAGGGAATGATTAGGTCGCAATGATGGTATTGAGGACCAGATTGGGAATTTAGCCAGGACATAAGTGCCATTGGAATCTTTAGTGATCAGAGTCAGGACACCCATTTTAACGTACCATCAGAAAGACGGCACTCTATGCAGGGCAATGTCCCCTTCACTGCCCTGGGACACTGGGATCTCTAGACCAGAGGGAAGAATGGACCTCCAACACCACTTCGAGCAGCATCTGGTCTCCCATCCAGGAATCGACCAGGACCAACAGTGCTTAGCTTCAGAGGGACTGAAGTCAAATGTCCTGAGAAGTCTTGACCAGTCTCTACTCACCATGTAAAGGGAGACTGAGCATAGACACTGAGACTTGTTTTGAAAAAGTTCCTTCAGCCAAAAAGCTGACAACATGAACCTTCGTCAGAAAGGTTGGGTTGATAATATTTTAAGTGTTTTGACTCCGTACTGGGTATCAAAAAGAACAAGGGAACAGGAACCTTGTAGTACTGGGCGTTGTGGTTCCTGCTGAAGGGATAGAACACGCCCAACTGCGTCCAACGACAACATAACTCTTCTGACGTGTCATCAAAGAAACTGCAAATATCAGCACCAACCTGAAAACACAGGACAGAGCGGTACAAACACTGACACAATCACAAAAACACACTCAGGAAAACCCACATATAGAGTATACCATTAGAAACTATACAGTGGGGTCTGGGATCATATTGTTTATCTTGCCTGGTTATTGCTTTGCATTTGTTAAAACCATTCGATAAGGCTAAATTGGCAGAAAACATGTATACAGTCTCTGTTTAGTTAATAGCGTATGGTAAGCATGAAAGAGAATACCCAATCAATGGCCCATCTTTTGGAGCTGTGTGTTTGAGTGTTGCAATTGTTTGATAGCAGGGCACTTTACATTGTGCTCAATGGGAGGGCATCGATCCAAATCCCAGTTGGTGTGTGTGTGTGTGTGTGTGTGTGTGTGTGTGAAAGAGAGAGTTTGAATGGGTGTGTGTGCCAAACAAGAATTGGAAAACCTCTCGGACAGAGTCCCTTCAGGACTCGGTTTGGCAAATCTAACACTCTCTGACACAGCTGGAGGAGTGTGTGTGAGCTTGCACGTGTGTGAGTGTGTGCACATGTTTATGACTCCCTGTTGGTTTCTAACTGACTATTGCACTCTGTTATTTGTCTGTCACAGCCAAACGGCTTCGAACAGTTCTAAAATATCTCATTGTTACGTGTTTCTCACTAACCTGCCTCTGTCTCAGCTGTGGTAATGAAGTACAAACTTCCAGTGAAGACTCTTTTCAGTCTTCCAACTGATAAATAAACCAACCTGTAAATCAATAGGTGATGGTATCAAACCATCAGACATCACTTGAGGTACTCACATACGGAACTTGCCAGGTAAGGCCAATTTGATGTCGTTCCAGTTAGCAGCGTTGTCACCCAGCTAGTGGCTGGAGTACTTCCCCATTCAGAGCACTACAGGGAGAGCAGAAAGAGAGAGGGGGGTGTGTAGAGAGAGAGAGAGAGAGAGAGAGAGAGACAGACAGAGATAGAGAGTATGATCATTGTTGCTTTGTTGCTCTAATAAGCTAGCTATTGATTTTCATAACAATACTGGGCTCTGATGATGTTTACAAAATGTGTCTCTGCCAATAAGGCATTTTAATTAGCCGATAGAGAAATTCACAGAAGAAAAAGAAAGAAATGTAAGGATAAAAGAAGACTGCGACACAGGAGTGTCGCCAGCGAGCAGCATGCTAACATGATGAGGTGAGAGAGGAGAGGAACTAGCGAGCGATATGCTAACATGATGAAGTGACAGAGGAGTGGAGCTAGCAAGCGGTATGCTAACAGGATGAGTCAGCGATAGAGGAGGCCTTTCAGAAGACGTGTGTTTCACAGAGCTGTGTCATGATTCACCTCTGAGACATAACTCTGTGTGTGTGTGTGTTTGTGTGTGTGTGTGTGTGTGTGCGCGCGTGCGGGCAAGCATCAGGATTTATGGCGCTCTATTTATTTTATACAAATCATCACAACTCACCTCTGAAACCTAAGGATAATTCAGCCTCACTCAGCACATAGCAAGGCCTCAAGGCCAAAAGCTCTAGAAATACATCATTTTACAGTGATATCAATAAGGATATGCTGGTGGAACTCAAGTAGACGGACTAAATAGTCCATTCTATGGCAGAGCTCCAGCATTAGTTCAAGACAACTTATTGAGATCCATACTCAGGGGCTAGCACCATGAAGTATCCATCGAGACTGTGGACATCACAGTGGTTCCCCCAGGTCTGTTAAGAGTCCATAGTGGAGTCCACAGGTCTGTTTAGATTCCATAGTGGAGTCCACAGGTCTGTTTAGGGTCTTACTGTACAGCAACCCCATCCAGAACACCTTACGAGAAGGAGGGCAGGAGGGATGGATGAGAGAGAAGGGTGGAGGAGAGAAAATATTATTGTATGCAGTTTTTATCTTTTCTCAAGTCCTAAACATGTCATTAATGTTTAGGACTTGCCATTTCGACAACATCCGGTGAAATTGCAGAGCACGAAATTCTAAATACAAAAATCGTAATTTTAAACATTCATGAAAATACTAGTGTCATACAGCATTCTTTTGCTTAGAATCTTGGTAATCGAACCGCTTTGTCCGATTTACAATAGGCTTTACGGCGAAAGCATAGCTGTAGTGGTTCTACAGCAGGTCTTTGGAAAAAAACGCAGGAAGACGGTTTACACACTCCTTATTTTAATAAGGCACAAAATTCTACGAATGTAGATAAGAGCTGCTCACACACCGAGCCACAAACATGAAACAATCACGGACAACACTGATGGGGGAACAGAGGATTAAATAACACATGTAATTAGGGTAATGATGACCAGGTGTGAATGACAAGACAAAACAGAAACTGAGAAATGGATCGGTGGTGGCTAGAACTCCGGTGACGAGGGACCAACTTCAGCTGAAGTCGTGACAGTACCCCCCCTTTACGCGCGGCTCCAGCCGCGCACCGACACTGGTCTCGGGGACGACCCGGAGGACGAGGAGCAGGGCGCTCCGGGTGGAGGCGGTGAAATTCCCGCAGCAGTGAAGGATCCAGGATGTCCTCCACCCACTCTCAGCTTCTCTCCTCCGGCCCGTACCCCTCCCACTCCACGAGGTACTGAAGGCCCCCTGCCCGACGCCTTGAGTCCATTATCGCTTGGACTGCATACGCCGGGGCCCCCTATATGTCTAGCGGGGGCGGAGGGACCTCCAGAATCTCAGGTCCCTGGAGTGGACCAGCCACCACCGGCCTGAGGAGAGACACATGGAACAAGGGGTTAATACGGTAGTCTGGGGGAAGCTGTAACCTATAACAAACCTCGTTCAGTCTCCTCAGGACTTTGAACGGCCCCACAAACCGCGGCCCCAGTTTCCGACAGGGCAGGCGGAGGGGCAGGTTTCGGGTCGAGAGCCAGACCCGGTCCCCTGGTGCGAACACCGGAGCCTCACTGCGCTGGCGGTCGGCGCTTTCCTTCTGCCGCCTCACGGCTCGTTGCAGGTGCATGTGGGCGGCTTCCCAGATCTCCTCAGAGCGCCTAAACCATTCGTCCACCGCAGGAGCCTCGGTCTGGCTCTGATGCCACGGTGCCAGAACCGGCTGGTAACCTAACACACATTGGAATGGGGACAGGTTAACTTGTCAGGGAGCGGTGGGTCGCTAGCGACACTACCAGGTGAAATGCAAGACAAAATTCCAAAATTGAATTATTAAAAATGCACCAATATACAAGTGTTCCATACTCATCAAAAGCTCTGCTTCTTGGCAATATCATAGCGTTGTCGGATTTCAAAAAGGCTTTACGGCGAAAGCACTACATTTGATTGTTTGAGGCTAGAACCTCACATATTTTCCATAACCATGAAATCTTTAGCCAGCGCGGTCGATAGAAAATGCATTTCACAGGGAAAACCTGTGCCTTACCTTTTGTAGAACGTCTGCAGAGGGCTTCCTAAGTGTCCANCACTGCTGACATCTAGTGGAATCAGTAGGTACTACATCCAGTGTCCTGGTATAAATAGTTTTTTATAGGCAAAGGCTCAAAGTGAGCTATAAGCCAAAAGGAATGACATTTCCGGATGGAAGAATCTCAGTTTTTTGCCTGCCAAATGACTTCTCTTACACTCACAGACAAAATGATAACACTTTTGGAAACCTCAGAGTGTTTCCTATCCAATAGTACTAATTATGTCCATATCTTAGTTTCTGAGCCTGGGTGGCAAGCATTTTACTTTGGGCACGCCAGACTCTCCAAAACCGACCCCTCAGCTGCCACTCCCTAACAAGTTAATAGAGGAGTGATGGAGTGAGTTCTGGGCCATCTCTGCCCAGGGAATGAACACCACCCACTCTCCCGGCCGGTCCTGGCAATATGACCTCAGAAACCTACCCATATCTTGGTTTACTCGTTCCACCTGCCCGTTGCGCTCAGGGTGAAACCCTGAGGTAAGGCTGACCGAGACCCCCAGATGCTCCATGAAAGCTTTCCACAACCTAGACGTGAACTGGGGACCCCGATCAGACACTATGTCCTCAGGCACCCCGTAGTGCGAAACACGTGGGTGAACAGAGCCTCCGCGGTCTGTAGAGCCGTAGGGAGACCGGGCAAAGGAAGGCGGGACACTGAGAGGGAGTGGGTTCTGTACGCTCCGCCCGCTCTATATCTGCGTCCAGCTCCCATACCACCGGTGCCACCAGGCAAGAGACAGGAAGTATGGGAGTGGGATCGATGGATCGCTCCTCCGTGTCATACAACCGGGACAGTGCGTCTGCCTTTATGTTCTGGGAACCTGGTCTGAAAGAGAGCGTAAAATCAAAACGCGTGAAAAACATGTCCCACCTTGCCTGACGAGGGTTCTGTCTCCTCGCCGCCCGGATGTACTCCAGATTGCGGTGGTCCGTCCAGATGAGAAAAGAGTGTTTAGCCCCCTCAAGCCAATGCCTCCACGCCTTCAGAGCCTTCACGACAGCCAACAACTCCCTGTCCCCCACGTCATAGTTTCGCTCCGCCGGGCTGAGCTTCTTAGAAGAAAAGGCACAGGGACGGAGTTTTGGTGGCGTACCCGAGTGCTGCGACAGCACAGCTCCTATCCCAGCTCCTATCCCAGCCTCGGACATGTCCACCTCAACTATGAATGCCAGAGAGGGATCCGGATGAGCCAGCACGGGGGCCGAGGTAAACAGATCCTTCAGGTGACCAAAAGCCCTGTCCGCCTCAGCTGACCAATGCAGTCTCATCGGGCCCCCCTTCAGCAGTGAGGTAATGGGAGCCGCTACCTGCCCGAAGCCCCGGATAAACCTCCGGTAGTAGTTGGCAAACCCTAAAAACCGCTGCACCTCCTTAACCGTGGTTGGAGTCGGCCAATTACACACGGCTGAAATGCGGTCACTCTCCATCTCCACCCCGGACGTGGAAATGCGATATCCTAGGAACGAGACGGACGATTGGAAGAACAGACACTTCTCAGCCTTGACGTACAGGTCATGCTCCAACAATCGCCCAAGCACCCAGCGCACCAGAGACACATGCTCGGCGCGTGTAGCGGAGTATATCAATATGTTATCGATATACACCACTACACCCTGCCCAAGCAGGTCCCTGAAAATCTCGTCTACAAAGGATTGGAAGACTGATGGAGCATTCTTCAACCCGTACGGCATGACGAGATACTCATAGTGTCCTGAGGTAGTACTAAATGCTGTCTTCCACCCGTCTCCCCTGTGGATACGCACCAGATTGTAAGCGCTCCTGAGATCCAGTTTCGTGAAAAAGCGCGCCCCGTGTATTGACTCGATAGCACTGGCTATGAGAGGCAGCGGGTAGCTGTACCTCACAGTGATCTGATTGATACCTCTATAGTCAATACACGGGCGCAAACCCCCATCCTTCTTCTTCACGAAAAAGAAACTCGAGGAGGCAGGTGAAGTGGAGGGCCGAATGTATCCCTGTCTAAGAGATTCGGCCACATATGTCTCCATAGCTGCCGTCTCCTCCTGTGACAGAGGATACACATGACTCCTGGGAATTGCAGCGTCTACCAGGAGATTTATCGCACAATCCCCTCATCGATGAGGTGGTAATAGCGTCGCCCTCTTTTTACTGAAGGCGAGAGCCAAATCGGAATATTCTGAGGGAATGTGCACGGTGGAGACCTGGTCTGGACTTTCCACCGTAGTCACACCGATGGAAACACCTACACACCTGCCCAGGCACCCTCGTGACCACCCCTTGAGAGCCCTCTGTTGCCACAAAATATTGGGGTCATGATAGGCCAACCAGGGTATGCCCAGCACCACAGGGAACCCAGGAGAATCAATACGGAAAAAACTGATATGCTCCTTATGACTCCCCTGCGTCACCATACTTGTTGGAGCTGTGGCCTCCCTAATTAGCCCTGACCCCAATGGTCGACTGTCTAAGGCATGTACAGGGAAATGAACATCGAGACAAAATGGGAATCCCTAAACTAAGTGCAAAGGTACGGTCAATAAAATTCCCAGCTGCGCCTGAATCTACTAGCGCCTTATGCTGGGAATGCGGGGAACACTCATTAAACTCTACAAACACAAACATGTGAGCAACAGGGAGCTCTGGGTGAGTTTGGTGCTTACTCACCTGGGGTGACACAACAGTGCTCTGCCTGCCTCCTCGACTCCATGAAAACCCCCCCCAACACCGACCAGCAGTGTGTCCTCTGCGGTCACAGCTGGTGCAGGGAGTGGCTCCTCCTCCGGTCCCCCTTAGCGCAGTACCTCCTAGCTCCATAGGGATCGGAGCGGAGACGCTGGAGGATGGAATCGGCAGGCCCCGATCTGGACGTCCGCAGGTAGCCAGCAGGTTATCCAAGCGAATGGTCATGTCCACCAGTTGGTCCAGAGTGAGTGTATTATCCCTGCAGGCCAGCTCCCGACGGACGTCCTCCCGCAGACTGCACCGGAAATGGTCGATCAGGGCCCGCTCATTCCATCCTGCGCCTGCGGCCAGGGTACGGAAATCCAGGGCAAAATCCTGTGCGCTCCTCGTCCCCTGTCTTAAGTGGAAGAGGCGTTCACCCGCCGCTCTCCCCTCCGGTGGATGGTCGAAAACCGCCCGGAAACGGCGAGTGAACTCCTCATAGTGATCCAACGCCGCGTCCTCCCCATACGGCGTTGGCCCACTCCAGAGCTCTCCCAGACAAACAGGAGACGAGGGCGGAAACACTCTCTCGTCCCGAAGGAGCTGGATGAACGGTTGCCAGGTAGAGCTCCAGCTGGAGCAAGAACCCCTGGCACCCGGCAGCCGTACCATCATACTCCCTCGGGAGAGAGAGCCGAATCCCACTGGGACCAGATGGAAGAGGGGCAAGTAGTTGGGTAGGTGGTGGTGAAGGTAGAGGTGCTTGCAGTCCTCCTCTCTCCAAACGCTCCAGGGTATGCAGCACGCGATCCATTGCTGAGCCGAGACTTTGGATCATGTTGGCGTGCTCACTGACGCGCTCCTCGATC